>MOOZ01000282.1:2061832-2072654 GCA_002930495.1 Cecropterus lyciades
CTCCATATATGTATATTGTGTGAGGTACACACACAACATATATGGAGGATTTTTGTTTTATTGAAACTAACAATTTTATATAAAATATACTTATATATAAAATTTAAATAATATCTTACTTTAACTGTAATATTTATGTCTTTACATCATCCTTCAAACCAGAATATAGCAATGCTTAACAGTGCTATTATTAGGCAAAAATAGTTGAGCCACCGAAGTCGAATCACAAAGAGTTCTATCACCTTAAGCTATGCTACCTATTGAGAGTTTTTCCTGTCCGCAATTTGGTCCGCTATAAGTAAATATATCTTCTCAACCTTACTTACCTTACATTTTTAAACAATACGGATTAAACTTATGTTTGATGCAGTAACTGTATTGCTAGTGGGATTTAAAAAGTGTATAGTAATCAACGTATTCCTCAGATGATCATATCATAACAACTCAAGTAACGTTAATGACCACGCGCGGTTAAAAACATAAAATCACAGAAATACTTCCCATTTGTTACTATAACATAAATGAAAACGTACTTTCCGACAGCTCTATTATAATTGCACCGGCAGTTTACTTCACAATTCACCGCAAATCCGCATTACAGAGGTTAAATGTGCGACCGGCCGGTCTCCGCGCGGCAACGTCAGTACCGTCAGATGGTCGGGACGAGCGCGCCGGTCGGCCGTATCGCGCGCGACGGGAACTCAAAACCGTCGGAAATATATATAACTATACCATACACCATAAAACTTACATACATAACCTTTAGTGATGAATAGTGCGTGGATATAGTGTGTTGTGTTGTAAGATGTGACTCGGTTTTAACGAGTGAAGTGATAAGAATTGAATCGGTGTGTGATAAAAGTTGCGTATACAGTTTCAGTGTGTGCTCATAAAGTTTGTGTATTATTTGTGTGTGTGAGAGTGTTTTATGGGATTATGTTTGGTTAGCGGTATTAAAAATAAATAAATAACGGAATTAGATTGATTTTTGATTCATGATTAATAGTGTTTATTCAGTGTCAAAAGCTTGAATAAAATTGGTTTTATCTCATGTTCATAGCCGGTTTTGCTACATCAATAGCAACCTGTAGATAAAGTTGGTACGGAGCCAATATTTCTTTTCGGCAAATGACAACACTTAACGGGGACAGAAGATGTATTTTTTTGCACGTTGAAATTGAATTAAAATAATAGCGTAACCTTTAATGAAGCGTCTGACTGACGGTGAAGCCTCGTAAGTGTCCAGCCATAGATCCTACGGGAACGGTTTTTCCTCATTCGAGAATGTCTCTCATATGCCGTTAGCAACAGGCGGCCGGGAGACCAATAGATACCCACCGTTACATCTCGATATAACACCGAATTATATCCGAGATCACGCCCGATTCCTATTGTGACAAAATCTCATCTCTTTTATCGCTGTTTCTTATTCGATTTGTAGCGGATTTGTCATCGAGGAAAAGGGAAACTGGGCTCTATTACGCAACCAGCTTAGTTTTGAGGTGTTACACGACGCACGTTGATGAGTTTAGCTTTTATGTGACGCTAACGAGATGATTGAACAAACTTATATCGTACACTTGATTAAAGAAGCCTGCGGAAACGTGCTACCTATATAGTTAAGACATCTAACATTTTTTCGATATCTAAAAATAAATTGACGGATTCAAGAAAAATGGCACAAATGTCATTATTGTTTTATACTTGTATATCGCTCCGTTGCAATTTTAACGTAACTGTTTATTGGTAATTCAGTGAATTCAATTAAGGTAAAAGTCATTTGTTCCAATGTTTTTCTAAGACGATACGTATTATATCATTTTTTAATTACATAATAAAAAACATACGACATTCAAAGAAATTGAAAAAGAATATTGATAGCTATCATTTTCAATTTTCCTCGTGTAATTATTTTACTTTTCTTAAAGACCGCGAATAATTTCCCGTTTCATTTATTCATACATTTTTTCTTCTTGTTCCATGCGCCTTTTCAACTATCTGAGTCAGCGTGTCTTACATATAATCTAATCAAATGTCATAAAGTTTGAAATCGAGTCTGTAAACATGTAACTATGTTATAGGAAGTTCCTCATACCCTTTCATTAGGTACCTCCGGAATTCGATATCGCGCCGATGTACCTACGATATAAATTTATTGCATCTACGAAGGTTAGATGGCTGTCGTTACGGGGTAGAATACATTCCTTACCGATTCCGGGATTAAATGAAAACCCTAAGCTTACTTTACTTTACTGTGTTCTGGTCTGAAGGGTGTGGTAAGGGAGATATACTTTTCCGAGGCATACCATCTTAGTCCTCAGGGGTAGCAACGCATCTGTGGCTAACCTTAGGTGAAACTTGGATCTTACCTAGGGTTGATTACAGATGTCTGTGGGCGGCAGTAGCCACTTACCATCAGGTGGGCTGCATGCTCGTTTGCTACTTCCATACTATAAAAAAAAAACATAACAAAAGAAAAGACTTCTTAATTCTGGCTTCGCTCCTCTGAGAGTGAGAGTGGTGTAGTCTTTTGAAATAACATTTATGCATTTTTCGCGACGTTTTCTTTTACAATACGATTATTGCACGTCATAATTCTTTCTTATACCCCTGATAGCTATTACTGCAGTAATTTTTAAAAGTATTATATACGGAAAACTACTCCTATCTGCACAAATCTTTCCACTGATTACGAACGGTTACAACGTTTATCAGTTTCACTTGTAACAGTATGCGATCATTTGCCATATAATCAAGCTCTCGAACCAAAAGTAATTTGCCCATCGACGCCATTTGGTTCTCAATTTTATCTATTCCCCTCTTTAATTAAACTGGCTCATTGGACACCATCTTAATTAAAGAAAAGCCACATAAGTTGCCTATAATTGAATTCTTTTTTAATTCAACACTCCTCCTATTCCCAGTTGCTGGATGCAGACGTACTGCAATTTCATTTATTTTCGTCGACTCTTATAGTTCTTCAACGTTGAACAAATATTTTCATTCAATTTCTGTACTATTGTTATTTCTGGAGTTCTGTATACACATAGAATATTGTCCACTCAAAATAGTCGACGATATGTTATGCAACTGTTATTCGAGTACTATATTTTGCCCGCGTATTTGTATGCGTCGACTTATAACAAAACATAATGTAATAATTTTACGCCCTTAGGGGATAATTTTCCGTAAAAGTTGAAACAGATGTTTAATTATCTCTAACCAAAAAGCAAAATACTAGGTTTCATAATGCTTGCTTCAAAATTAGCAGATTTTCAAACAATTTTTAACCCCTAAAAATTGTTTGAAAATCTTATGAAAAAGCCTTAGTGGATGCCTACATCATAAAATATATTGTCTAAATTTCATGATATTTGTTTTAATAGTTTCGGCTCTGCGCTGATTAGTTTATCAAGAAGAGACTGTCACTTCGCTTTAAATAAATATAGGTTTGGATTTTTAGAATTTAAATGGATACAAGTAGTAGTTCTTTGTGTCCAAAGGGTGAAAAATATTCTTGCCTTCATCCAGGGATGACTGGCAAACAATGCCATTAGATCCTTGTTCTTTCTTGCGATCTTATTTTTATGCACAACAATAGAGTACAAAGGAATAAATAAATAAGGTCTATTCAATTGTGAAATTCAAGGAAGGTAAGAGTCATGCGCAATCCGCCATTTCTAAGGGTGTATACGATATGTGTAACTTTTTATAAACTATTAAGTTTTTAGAATGACTATAATAACTGAAGACAGTCGAAATTATCTGCGTGTTCTATGTAGTTCAACTGCAGCGACACTACCACCCACCAAAGAGTGATTATAACATCTCGAATCCTGCAAACACCCTCTTATGTTGTCCTATCAATGATGTAATCATCCCAAAATATAGATCACTGCAAATACATTATATAGGTTTTTTATACTATAGATGGAACATACAAGCATGCAGCTCACCTGATGGTAAGTAACTACTAATGCCCATAGACATCTAAAGCTAATACTCCTGATAAGATCAGAGTCCTATCTGAGTTCAGTCTCTGAGGCAGTCTAATTTAGAACGCCTCGGATAACCATATCGCCATTAACAGCTGCACTGTTATTAGGCAGAAATAAATATGATGGTGGTACTTCCAGAGTCACTACTACGAATTTCAATTTCAAAGCAAATTACTCCAATAAAGCGATGAACAAATATTTATAAATAGCAATTAATAATCTAGAGTGAGGCATAATTCTATTCAGTTAGCCGATTCAATCTCGTCGAGAGCAGTCCGTCTGCAATTTATTACTGTTGACTCTAGAAGTTGTTGGACGTTGAGCAAATGTTGTCATTGAATTTTATCTCATCAATGAGTCTGTTGTGCGTTCGATTCCCTGAACTAGATCCAATACAAGTTGATCATTGGAAGTGAATTTTGCTCTTTCGCAATCTTAAAATTGTTTACGATTGCGCTTTTGTTATTACTTGTTGAAGTGATCGAGCTTCGATTGTATTTCAAGCTTAATAAAAACTAAACTTGATATTAACCGAAGTTTATGTGATTAGTTCTCAGTTGCAGCAGTTTGTGTTTTTTTTATCATACCATAATTCGAAAGAAGTTTATAATAGTTTATAAAAGAAGTTTATAATAGAAGTTTATCTTTTACAAAGCTATTAAATTTTATTTTTTTAATTTAAACACCAAATATAAGAACAAGTAACTTTTTTTATATATAAAAACAAAAACGATATATATTTTTGGAATCGTCTATTTATTACCCATATGGGAATTTGACCTGACATGATATTAAAAAAGTCGTTCCTTCCCCCCTTTATCCCACCATTCCCATTCCCATTTTTATTAATTATATAGCCTATGTCATTTTGCAAACTAAAAACATTCGAATGATATGTCATGTCAAAATCCGTCAAGCCATTTGGGCATAGCTCATACCAAAGAAATGTTCTTACATACGTACAAAATTAAAAAAGGCTCGAAAAACATTACTTTCGGGTTAAAATAAGTTTTAATTGAGTAAGCTGCATTTATTAAAATGACGCGTTTTTTGGCGAATTTTTTTTAATGCTATATATCGTTTTAACACTTATTATACTTAAATATTATCTTTCTACACCCCTTCTCTAACTATGCCAAATCTTACACTCCCCTGTGGACCCTAATGAGATCGTTTTACTTATTACATTTAGATTTGTTTTTCCAATAAAATCATCAAAATAATAGAATTATCTGTATAGTATACAAACATTGAAATCCGTTCAGTTATTGTATTTTATGTATTGATATATAGAGAAAACTTTTATTATTGGAAATGTGGAATTGGATTGCACAAAAATAAATCAGATTTAATGCAATGATTTTTTTAAGGAAACAAGATAAACTCGTACTAAGATAAAGTACTGGGATTACAATCTAACTACTACAACGGTTAAACTAATCAATTCAACTACTGGAAAGAAGCCTTAAACAAATGAAAACGTTCGATCATGTTCGTCGTTGTTTAAACTTAATTCCATTTGCCACTGTTGCACGGCAAACCAAAAAAGCTGTGCAAACAAACACATTATTTTCCTTTCGACTATTCTCTCACTATTTGTTTAGTTACTCGTTGAATTTCGAGCACTACCGGTGCAACTACAAAATAAAATAGAAAGAGACATAAGATAAAAAGAAAACATTAAGTAGCCTAACAATTTAGAATCACTCCTAAGAGATGCTTGGTTAGATTTACTTTGTGTGCCTATTTGCGGCTGAATAGTAGAGAAACATTTGTATTTATATAAGAACTTTATTTTACTACTATCCACACTAAAAAGATTTGATTTGATTTATCTGTAGTCGAGTGAAGTCATCTTTTGCAGGGCGACATAGGCTATATAATAAAAAAAATAACGCCTGCAAATCGGGGAAAAAGGAAGGGAAGAGACGACTTTTTACTATCACGACAATAAAGGTATATTTAATGAAAGCTAGAAGATATACCACTTTAAAAATATATATTATTATATAGTACTTTGACTTTACTATTTTGACGAAAACTCATATAAAGCGTTAAGTAAAATATATCATTATGAACAAAAAAAATCGTATATTTTTAAATATTTTTACACAATGTGACTAGTACACTACCGTAACGATGTTGTTACGTCGAGTCTTCAAAGGTGCATGTCAGGAAAAATGACAGCGTGCGTTAGGACTTTCCCCAGTGAAGCGGTTTCCCCCGCCGATATGTTTACCTTTATGTCTAGGGCCGGGCAACGCGGCGGGCTTCATCTGCAACTCTTAAAAAATGGATTACACCCCCATTCGCCCCATTTAGAATTCCTGCCGCCCGAAATGAGCTTCCCCCGAATTGTGGCGACACGTGACCTGTGAGCCTTGTTACGGTTTTGGAGATGCGATGATGTGTGGAGAAGGGTGCGGGACAATACGTTAGTCCTAGGAGATCCTATGACGTACATATGTCTATATTAATATTACAAAGCTGAAGATTTTGTTTATTCGGTTGAACGCGCTGATCTCAAGAACTACTGGTTAGAATTGAAAAAATGTTTCTGTGTTGAATATTCCATTTATTGAGGAAGGCTTTAGGCTACATAATATCACGCTATGTTTCTTTGTTTTTTTTTTCTTATATAGTAGCGGATGAAACCGCGGAGCACTGCTAGTCACATCCTTATTGCATAATAACCGCACAATTCAGAATTCTTCAATGTTACATTAAAGATACAGTTACATCCTTATTATATTATATTAGAATTGAAAGCTCTAACTACGTTGTTTAATGGCCTTTTATTTTTCATTATTTCATTTTCATTCTTTAAAACGATAAAAACAATAAACAAAGTTTAATTTATACTTAGTTCTCGTGTTAAATGAGCTTTTTTATGCTGTGTTTTTATTCATGTTAACAGCGATATGTAACTTATATGTAAGGAAAACGAATGAGAGTATTTGTTTTTTTTTTTTAATATGTTGAATGTCTTATAGATTACATAGAGCTTTAATATTAAGACAGTTTGACATTTATATAAACGTCGTGAACGTTTGGATTTTAATCAAGTGCCTAGAAATACAACCATCTGCGTACAGAGTATTCGAGTTTATTACAAATATATCAAAAATAGGTATGTTTTTCTTATTTTGTCGATATGAAATTCCTGACGCCACGCATACGGGGTATGGAGTTATAAATATACATATATTTTTTTATGAAATATACGAGTGGATACACTTGTGTCTACACAATTTTTCAATTGGCCGTTACTGTCATCCGGTATATTGAATTCGTGAAACATACAACTTTTTTATATCTCTGATGTTACAATATAAAAAAAGTTAGGTAAATGTAAATAAAAAGTGATTTAGTTCATATTTTGATAGGCACGGGTATGAACATGTCGAGCTTACTCATATTCAATTAAAGAAAAAAGTGTGTGTATAATTTATTTACACACGGCAGAACTGAAAGCCTACTACAAAATTAATAAATGATAACAATAGATAACAGACCAAGATATAAAAAAACTGTGTAATGTATTCTATCTCAAGCTCTCGCCGACTTAATCCTATACATTTATGTGTTTGTTTCTTAATCGTGAAGTATTTTCGTTTCATCGAGCTTCAAAGCACGATTGTAAAGAAATTTCACTTCAAAATATTGAAAAAGGCAGGATTACACGTAGCGATCATGCTCTTGAAACCAAAAGAGGTCCTTGTATCATACAAATTTAAATTGGTATTTCTATATGTTTTCATTAAAAATCTTGTTATGAAACAAAGATAACAAATTGACAATAGAAGTTTGATTTGAAGTTATTATTCGAGTTACGAACGAAGGCAATCCGCGTCGTGTACAAAATGAAAGAAGAAAAGGCGATGAGTTCACTATGTAATTTAGCTGGAACTTTCCTTTTGATTTAAGGCGACGAGGGCTTCTTAATCCAGTGTTTCACCGCCGACGAGTAGCGAGTAGGATAAAATATACCAGTGCTCTTAGTAAGAGTATATTATGTTCCTCAAATCGATCATTTAAGTTTTTACTCATTTCGATCATACAATATACATATGTTCGGAAACGCAATCGTTTGGTCGTTTTACGGAAACATGATAAATTCGAATTAAGGTCACAGTTGAAAATTCGCCTTTGGTGTAAACGCCGAGACAAAGTAACGTCCAACGTAACGTAATGTCCAACATATTCCTCGTAGAAGAAGACGCGTACGGAACTTTGTATGACATAGAGACAGTCAAAGGTGGTAGAACTGGCACCACTGCTACATCAGCTAATTCTGTCTGTCTGCTAAGAGTGTGGTAAGGCCTATCCGAGGCGTTCCAACCGAGTCCTCAAGGGTAACGACGCGATACAGATGCGTTCGACGAAGGATTCTAATTTTATCTGGCGTCTGGTCTCCACGGGCGACAGTGGCCACTTACCATCAGATGAATGCTCAACTTGTTCCTCCGAGAAATTACACCGCTTTTGATACAACACACGTCTTTACAACCAGAGTTTCTTGTCAAACATTCGTTCCGCAAGTTTCTTACTTAATATTGCATTGAGTTAGAATGCAAAATGTTCGCCGGCTCGCTCTCCCTCTACCTGAGCTCGAAGTGGTTGTGTTGCAGATTGAAAGTGTACCGTAGTTAAAAAGTAGAAAGTCTTTTACAAAGCTTGTTACTACGTTCCGCCTGTCTGATTTATTGTTTAAGTTGAAGAAAACAAAATAACAGTTGTTGTGATGTTAGTCTTAGTTACGTTATTTCTATACCAAACCGAATGATTGCGCTATGTCTCACTGCATGCCTATACCCCTGTTATATTGACTATACTACTAAGCTAACGTTAAAATTATAGATTTGAAGGTTGTAGAACTCTGTGTGGTTCGACTCCGGTAGCACCACCGCCACACCTATTTCTACCTAATAAAAACAGTGTTATGCGCTGTTGTGTTCTGGTCTGAAGGGTGTGGTAAGGGAGACATACTTTTCCGAGGCATTTCCACTTAGTCCTCAGTCATGGGCGGCAGTAGCCACTTACCATCAGGTGGGTTGCATGTTCGTTTGCTACTATCCATATTGTAAAAGAAAAGATTAAATAAGTACCTATTAAAGATTTTAATTTTTTCTTAGAAATCCGTCAAAGGTTTAATTAAATCTCCTGGTTTAATTACATTGAAGACCCTCGTTGCGGAACGGTCACTATACCGCTCTGACACGCAGAGAGTTTCTAGTTTGATCCCCGATCAGAGATATCTGAATGATGAATATTAATTTCATGTCAAGGCCTGAATGCTTGTGTCTTCGTCTTTATGTGTCTATGGCACCTACGGCATGGGAATTTTCCTACATTGGGGCTAGGAGTTCAGACAACGTTATTATTATTGCCGGACTTGCCTTTATCCAATCTTCACTAGTATATCAAGAAATGATAGCAAAATTACGTAAAATTATGAGTATACTACATTATTCCCGCGGCTCCGCCCGCTTCGGTCACGTTTACCAAGATAATGAGTACCCCATGTTAATCCAGGCCATAAACTGTTTGTACGTCAAATTTCAGCTAAATGCGACCATAGTTACATAGTGACATACATCCTTACAAACTTTTTCATTTATATTATTATACTTATACTTGTAATATTCGACAACTGTAATGCATATTTTTGAAAATACGACATCGGGAAGGTAAGGGAAATAAGGGTAATGTTTTATTACTAACAGCTGAGTCGCTCGGGGACTCTAATTCTATGCGGACTAGCCAAAATGCAGAAATGTCTAGATCTAAATCATACTGCGTGATAACAGAAAGCTTTAAAATTTTGCAGGAATTCGCTGTGAAACGCTTCGCTGCCGGTAACTTCTTGTTATTTACTTACATTGCTGAGTAACTAACTCAAATGAGGAGATATGTTATAGAGAAAAATTCCTTATATGTTAGTTATGATACTTGAAAAGTGAAATGAGCTTTCAATCAGGGATTCAAAAGGACTCGAGGACGTAGAACGAATATGGTTCGACCGGGGAGGTACATTCGCCGCACCTATTGCTAGTGTTATGCAGTTCTTGCGCTTCGGTGACAGGGTGTGGTTGCCAGCTCATCTATATGTATAAGGCGATCATCTTAGTCCTTGACAGCAGCAACGAATTGAAGTCGGCGCTCATATTGGACATAGTTTACTCGTCGTGATCCAGTAAAGTATATTATTTTCTCTATTTTTCTTCTCTGTAATTTTACACTTGTATAGTGCAGTACTTTTACACGTATGCAATACTTACTTCCCCATCAATAGTACGGTTAAAGACAAAACGGATTATTTTCCAATCAAATCCGCTCACGTGGTGACAAAAAGAAACGATAGATTTTCGGTCTAGCGCCACGCTGGCAACACGGCGCGCTTCGAATGATGTTTGCGGCGAAAAACACCAATACCTATCGATTGCCGCTTCCGTTTCGTTGGAGTCGTTCCGGTTTCACCGGTGTATAGTGTGTGTGAAGAATGGGGTAGCTGAACAGAAAAAAATGGAATTTTTTAGTGCCTAAATCGTGTTGGTAGTCTGCTTCGGTATTATTTTGTTAACATTTAGTACGAACTTATGTTTTAATATCCACGTAGCCCTACACTAACATTCACACACCACCAACCCCATGTTCTTTAAATTAGTAAGACATGAACATTAGTCTCAAAACAGAAATTATAATTTATCTTTTACACATGTGGCTAGCCGAGTACGAACTCAAAACCCTCGGAGTGGACACGTGACACCTTTAGTACAGCATCTCATTATCATACCTTATTAAATATCAAACACCAAATAACT
>MOOZ01000282.1:2103531-2120479 GCA_002930495.1 Cecropterus lyciades
GATCTTACCAAGGGTTGATTGCAGATGTCCATGGGCGGCAGTAGCCACTTACCATCAGGTGGGCTGCATGCTCGTTTGCTACTATCCGTATTGTAAAAAAAAATATATATAAATTTTACTTTTAAGTTTCGCTAAATACGATGTGATGATAATTAAAAAAGAAACCTAAAGAGGTTTGCCAGAAATTCTACCGTCTTTAATTTTTTGTCAGAAATAGTGTTATACAATAAATATAATGTAAATTTAAGTTTGCCTTATAAATTGAAAGTAATGTAAGAAGTCTGTATTTAAAAATTGGACCTTCTATTTTTTACAGTATAGTTTAAATTATAACATGGAACTACAATTATTTCAAAGTTCTAATAATGTTCTACTCAATTTCATCAAGCATCGAGCTGTTTTTGTTGAGAATACTAAAGGTTTATCATCGTTATAAACCGTGGGAGGGCTTAACGACGTTCCTCAAAGTTTAATCGAACAAAAACCTTCCCAACTTGAACAAGACGCCAAAGTTTACGACAAATTACGAAACTATTAAGCGATGTTCCCCTGTCGCTGATCGTTAAAGGAATCTTTGGGGTATACATTAAATAGTATTTGCTGCTTGGTGTGGAAAGAAAAAAAATATAGATGATTTGAGGCTCAAAAAAAGCGCTCAATTACCGTACATAGATTGTAAATGTCTATGTTTTGTGTAGACTTACTTATAATTTTGTCAATTACACTTTTTACTGTCACCGGATCGTAACACGACCTCAACTAAGAAGATCCAGCAAGAAACTCAGCCGGTTTGTCATTTTTTCATACCGTATTATTTTTTACATGAGCAATAAAAGCTAGCTCCTGTATCTTGCCTTACATTTGATTAAACAAGAGGCTTGTTCGACAAGATGTATATCGTTTATGATACGTCACCAACCAGGAGCCAGGAGCGCTCGAGCACCCAACGTGACCATTGTAATCCACATGCTCATTCGTTACTTCCACACCATAAGCAAATCCATTGATATTACCCCGAGATGTAAATATAATAAGCGTTGCAGGCTCGATACTATCCGTTTAATGTAAGTGTACTTTCCGTGATTAGTTTTCAGTGGCCATATGATAAACAGATCCTTTTTTACTCTATTCACGATTGTAAATGCAGAGTAGGACTAGGTAGCTCTACATAATTTTTATTTTGAATACATATTATTTATTAGGAATTTACATAGGAAATGTTCTTAAATTGTTTTATCATTTTGTGTTGTGTGATGTCGTTCTTGATTAACATCACTCCGTCTCTTACCGCGGATATCGTTAGAGGCGACTGACAAAATTCAGGAAATGAGAGTAAAGGTGCCCTAGCATTGAACATCAAAAGGCCGATAGATAGATAAAACTTGTTTGTTTATTTAATATATATTAAAAAAAACCTTAATAAGTATTGAAATGCATTTATTCACTTTTGTCTTCAGTATATGTCATGACAAAAATTGATGTCAGCGTTTATGGGCAGTTTTCAAATTTAATGCTTCTGTGCTTTTGATGATAGGTTGACACGCTAACTATAAAAATCTATTGAACACCTCGTGACAGACACAGATACAAGTTCCGAAGTTTACCTAGTTTGAAAATTCTCTGTATTATTGTGCGTAGCAATTAATTATCACTGCTTTGTGGTGCAGGAAATAATCGTGGAGAAACCTACACGGCTGAGAGTTCTCTAAAAAAAAGAGTTCTTAAAGGTGTGCGAAGTCTACCAATTTGCACTTGGCCAGCGCGGTAGACTAGGACCTAAACTCTTTAATTCTGAAGAAGACCTGTACCCAGCACTGGGACTATAATGGGTCGACGATTGTTCGATTTGTTTTGTTTGTTTGACAATGTAACAAGGTGTAAATCTATGGACTGACTTACATACGAAGCGACCATCTTAATTCTTAGGAGTGGCAACGTACGTGTGATCGGCTTCAGGTAGAGCCTCTGATCTAAATGGAGTTGATTCAGATGCTCATGGGCTGCTGTGAACCCTTACTATCGGTTGGACTAAATGCTTGTTTGTTTCTTCTATATCAAAAAACACTATGTATATCCATTTATAATTGCTTGTTAAACACAACTTAGCACAAATCCGGCAACTTGTTGAAGTTGGCGAGTGAAAATTTTATAAAAAATGTGTGACCTTTTTTTCTTTTTTTTTTTCTTATTTACACGTGTGCAGTGTCGCTTGGGCGCATTGCGGATGCTACACTAGAGCCTATTTATTTGAAATGTGAGTCATTGACTAGCAGCAGTTTTAGTGGTAGTTGGTTGCCTTAAGTATGTTTCCTATAAAAAAATCAAAATATTATTTTCTACTAACAATAATTTAATAAATGTTGAATGTCATATTGTAGATGAAAGTTGGTTAATTGTAGGTGATGCAATCGCGAATCGCGAGTCGCGAATGTCTGTGAGCGACGTGTGACTAATTTCTATCATGTAGTCCGTCTAACTTATCGTCAGGATGAGTCATAAAAAAATAGATTTCTAATTTTCACAGAATTCTGAGTGCACGGATGTACTGTATAACTATTACCTAATTGGAGTATTTTTCGTTAAAAAGTCTGTGGATTTATGTGATAGAAACATGCTTCCTTAGGCATCTAAGTTAAAACTACTAGCATACGCCAAGTAGAAGGAGTATGGTTATGGAGAGATACAACCGCCATAGCAATTTTTATCGTAAATCAGTTATTGAGTTACGATGGAAGAGTGTGATTGCCGGCTCGAAGCGACCATCATAGTCCTGGGGAATAGTAACACATCAGTGATTGACTGTATGTAGAACCTTTATGAAGTTGCTCATAGGTGTTCATGAGCGGCCGTGAACACGTACCATCAGGGAGTCGACGCTCAATCATTACTTCAGTTTTACGAATAAAAAGTAAAACACAAATGGTACTGGGTAACGTAGACAAATGTATGTGTATAACACATGCTATCTCGTTACAAGTAACGTGTGTTCTGTTAAGCCAATATGATGTTGCGCCACTGTTGATGTTTGCCACACGTTAACACCAACATCCGCGGTTGTCGGCTCGAGTTTAATTAACAAACTTCACGTGATCACAACGCATGTCGGAAGTGCCAAAACCACTCGCAAGTTTGACATCGATTACGACGCTGCCAAACATACATTATCATCCTACTAATATTATAAACTAGCTGTGCCCTGCGGTTTCACCCGCTACTACATAATAAAAATCAAACTAAGAAACATAACGCGAGGTTAAACAGTCGATAGTCTTTCTCGATAAATTGACTATTCAACACAAAAAATAATTGTGCAATTCGAACCAGTCGTTCTTCAGATTACCGCGTTTAACCAAACAAACAAACTCGTGTTTGTTACTCTTCCACGCAAAAACTACTGTTTCCATTTTACTGAAATTTGGCTCACGGATATTTTATGAGCTGGATTAACACATGGGATACTCATTACCGTGGTAAACGTGACCGAATCGGGCGGAGCCGCGGGAATAACTAGTATGTTATGATTTACATTGGATGAATTAATATCGCATTGTTTTCTTCTATGTCTATAGTTACTGTTGGCCCTATTGGCCTTTACACCTTCGCCGGCTTTTGATGGCGAGCTTGAAGCTCAGCCGAGACAAGAAGATACTTTCTTCCTTCCTTTGCTAGAGCTGAAATTTGCGTAAATCTTATTTACAAAGTTAATTGTCGGTGTGATCAGGAGTTAATGAGTGGCTGTTATTAGTTTTTATGCATGCTTCTTTTCTTCTTCAATCTGGCAGAAATCCCACTTGTTAAGATTAGATAGCAAACATTACATTCGTTAAGCCTTACTGGTGGTTTGGAACATCCGATCCCACTGTGGCCACTAAATAATCCGCACCTTCCTCGGTTGAATGCGCTATACCATCCCTTTGTGGCCACTAAATAATCCATACCTTCCTCTTACTGTTACTATTCTCGGAATGTATCTCTCACTCTAAGCTGCACGCAGTGACTTATAAAGATGTAACAGATGCTTTTTTATGTGGATAATTAAAACAAATTAGCATGGTAGATCCATTCTACTTTTTTTTAAATTATTCGCTATTAATATGTTTTTTAAATAACAATTAACGTACTGTATTAATTTTCTCTACCTGGCCCAGAATGAGTTCATCTGATATAATGTGATTACAGGTTCCCCATAACCCTTCTACTTCCCCTTATTACGCCATCATGTGATGCAACAGATGCACGTCACGCTAATACTAATGCCGATACACTTTTAGATGGCTAAGTGCTAAGTGCACTAGCGGTCGCACGCCACACTCCAATATATCTCATCCGGAGTGCTCGCTCGCTCGATACACCCGTTGGGGTGCATACACGACACTAACATCGATGTAGATTCGATGTTACTCACAATTTTATGGAGCGTCGCCGGTAAAACGACTTGTTTTGAGTTTTCAGAAATCTAAACTTTTGGGATGAAATTGTAAGTTCAGAACGAAAGGAATATGTAATCCCTCGTTATGTGGAGGCGGCCATCTTGAATTTAAATAATACTGGATGCACATAATCGTATAGTCAACAGAACTATAGGTAAATTAAATAAAAAAATTAAGGAAAACGGTCAACAGGGAAGGGGTAATTTTTCAATAACTAGATTTGCCCGCTCAAAGTCAAGTTAAATAAATCTTTTCATAAAGGAACCACCTTTGCTCAAAAATAACTAAATAGATAAAGTATGTCGCATGGCCATTAAGGCACTGTAAGTAAGATGAAAATAATCCGATTTAATATCTAAATATCCTTTGGTATTTATTGTTTCGTCTTTGTAAATAGTTTCAGCTAGCGAGCACTTTACCTCACGATGCAAAATTTTAGAACACATTTACTACAGTGTGCAGTTATGTAGGTTACAAGGTTGCTTTAGAATATTTTGCAAACATAGCTTCGCTGTGTCAGAATCTTTGGACCTCTGTCTGTGCTAGATGTTTCAAATGAATGTACAGACTATATCTATGGTGTGCATATGACAAACTATTATAAGATAATGCAAAATCTATGTATGTTTTTATATAATCTTTACATAGTATAAAACAGCCTCTCCGACATCAGGCTGTCTGTTTCGCCGCTTTCTCCTTTTAAACATGCAAAGTATTTTTATACGGTTTTCATTAATGGTATGAACAATGAACGAGCGACGATTCTAATTTAACGTACGAAGCACGGGCAGATCGCTCGCTAGTCTTATTAACATTATAAATGCGAAAGTTTGTGAGGATGTATCGGTGATTGTTACTGTTTCACGCAAAAACTACTTGTCGGATATCGCTGAAACTGAAAAACAGATGGTTTATGACCTAAATTAACACATAGTATGCTCATTATCGTGATAAACGGAACTGAAACAGTCGGAGGCCCGGAAATGTATAATAATATATATGTTATAACAAGAACAAACTACTGCCTAAAAATGAAGATGAAATGGTGCTAAAATAACTAAATCAATTTAGTTGATAAATTGCAACTCAAATCAAATATTATAACGAGCATTATAACATATAGCGTTATAAGATTGACGTAGCCATGCTACTCTAGCACGTGTAAAACCATAAGGAAGACTATATAAAATTTGAAAAACGTTGCGAGCGTACGGAACCATGAATGAATGTTCATTCTACACGTGGCCACCCAAACCTAAGCTAATATTTGTTGAACACAAACATTTAGTTCCACGAGGATCCGCACCCATGTTCCTCGACGTACCCATATAAAGTTTGTTGGGCGATCGTAATTTAGACACCGTACATAATAATTTGTTGGAAACCTTCCAGACCTTTAATATATATCTGACAGTCTTGTGGTAACGTCAGATGGATCTATTTCCAGTCATTTACGTCATTTTTGCCTAAACTATTATATATGCATTACAAATTAATAATCATGAGATGATTCTGGTGAAAAAATCTCAGATAGACAAAAGAGAATCCAGCTGACTTTCTTGCCGATTTTTTTCAATTGCGGTCGTGTTCTGATCCAATGGTAGGTTAAGATAAAACATTTTAATTAACAATTTGTAAGTGCCTTCTTATCCCTATACAAAATTAACTAATTTCTTTTTAGTATCTATTTCACTATTCAGTTTTAGCACCGACACAATCACACAAAAAGTTATTGCTAAATATCGTTATAAATTTTATACGTCAACGCTGTGCTGCTAGATATTACTTCGATTACATCCAAGGGAAAACCACATCAAAGCCGAACTTGGCAATCATACGGAGCGCTTTTCATACAAGTGTATGATGGGCAACGAGCCTCCCGATATATGTTTCCCGTATTAGTTTTTCCGGGTCTACGCATCGTTGGTCTCTCATTCTATATGATATCTTTGTATACCTGACTTATATAAAATGCACATGAAATGTAGCATTTCACAACCTATGTCATTGTGGTTACGTACAGGAAATATTTTAAGTGATCAGGGATCTTAAGATGGTAGAACTCTTTGTGGTTCGACTCCGGAAGCACTCCGGAAGTGTTATGCGCTGTTGTGTTCTTGTCTGAAGGGTGTGGTATGGGAGACATATTTTTCCGAGGCATTCCACCATATTCCTCAGGGGTAGCAACGCATCTGTGGCTAACCTTAAGTGAAACTTTGATCTTACCTAGGATTGATTACAGGTGACTATGGACGGTAGTAGCCACTTACTATCAGGTGAGCTGCATGCTCGTTTACTACTTCCATATTATAAAAAAGGGATCACATCCCTGTTATGTTTAAAAATCTGCTTCCTCGTGTTTATGTCCCCAAAACTCGAAAATTAGTTATTGGATCGTCTCAATTTTGAGCTCCTATATAAAAGATTTTTTATATACTTTTCATCCTGCAGTACCTCACGGGAACGGAACATTTCCTAATAATGAATATCAAGTTGACGCATGGCGAAGCGTGGTTGGATTTAGTTAGACTGTGATAAATTTAAAGTGGATTTATGTAAGCTTTTATAAGAAGGTGTGAAGACAAGAAAGAAAGCTAAAATGCAGTAATCTAAGAAACTAAGGTACTTCTTCACAAAGCCGAAGCAATTCGTAACAATGTGCCCACATTTCGACATCGGGGTCGTATAAGTTGTCAATCGTAACGGCCTACCGACCGCCAGTGACGGACGCCGGTCGTCAATCCCCAATTGGAGATCCCTGGGAGGATCGCAACGTAATTGGCTGGGTTTATATTTACCGCATGTTTCATTGCCACTATTCCGTTGGGATTTTGTGGAGTTCTTGAGAAATCGAGTGAGACGTTTCTCTTCGTATGTTTCTGTTGCATAAAACTGCGGTGTGGTGTAGTTATGGTGTGTTTGGAATTACAACTTAATCCTGACGGGTATGTCAGGTTTTATAAAATCCACACTTCTTTTTTATTTGTTTACTATTTAATCTCTTGGTGGCTCAAATCCTCGCTATGTCCTTTTGATTAAAAGGTTTTGAGAACTTATCCGACGCGTTCCAACTTAGCCCTTATGGATTGCAACGCATCTATAGCCAATATCAGATAAAATTCTCATCTTGTCTAGAGTTAATTACCTTTCCAATTATAAAAAAATACACATCCTATAAACTATTTGCTCTGTCAAATTCAAATTTAAATGATTTTTTCATACATCCGTAAACGAAATTCGAATCCATCCTAAAGTAAATTTGAAATAATTAACATGATGGATACTATATATACCTACACAGTTGCAACATAGCAGACAATTTATCTGTCGAAATCTTTTTTATTTTTTCGAAAAATCACCGAGGAGTTGACATTTTAATAGGGTATAACTATCAAATGCGGACAATACGGTAAATACATTTATTACATTGCGGATTTATTCGTCCAACATAGTCATTCGAAATGCGACGAAGTAGAAAAATTCTGAAACTTCAGACGGAACTACTCATTTTGTGGCTATTGTAGGCTCTTGATCTGTACAAGTCGTCAATCCCCAATTGGCGCTCTCGAGGAGAGCATCCGTGTAATTGGTGCGTTTTACGAGCGATCGCCTCCGGTTGAGGTTAACGGTCAACCGATGTTAGTTTATCACCCTTTTCCCCTGTCAATGAATCCGGGATAGTGTTAATTTACTTGCTGAGTTTCCAGTTCTTTCTTGCATCTCCAAGCAATTGTGACCGTAAAATCCTATATACTTTCAGGATATCAAATACCTTTGTACCCATACCTGAATAGACCCTTACGTGACGGTTTTAGTAATTTAGACTAAGGATATATTTTCAGCAGACGATCACCACCATCGGATGGGATGATCTTCTGTCGATGATAGAGGGTGATCTGTGGTGAAAAAGCTAAAAAAAAATATAAGGTGGTAGAACAAGTATGGTTCGACCAAGGAAGTACTATCAGACCATGAGTACCATCAGACTTTTTTCTAGCATAAAGCATTTTTTGCGTTTTGATGGATGGATCTCATTTTCATATGAGGTGATATTCTTAGTTCTCGGTAAACGCATTTCATCTATGATTAACCTCAGATTGACCTAGACTTTCCTTCCGAAGAACAGGTAATCTATTTGTAACAAAACAAAAACAACAAATCTTATCCCTGTTATTATGAAACTGAAGTTTTCCTATTATGTCCTAGTAATACCGTATAATACCGGACCATTTTGGCAAATGACCCGAATAAAATTTACGAATCCAGTGTAGGGGTCGGCAATACTTATCGCGTCTGCCACGTTATTGTCCCGACTATCGCACTACCGACGTCTGGTTTTCTGGTGGAATCCTTTCATTTCAAGCCAGCTTTTACTTTAAGCGTTGAATAGAACTTCTTGCATAAAATATTTACGTGAGCAAATTTGTTGAAAGTTGCTCGTTCTTTAGGTGTTGTTCATGGTTGAATTCATGTATTTGTAAATACATATATTTCAAAATACTTGAGTCTTTATTTCACTGATCACTTGATAATAAAATTTACGAAGCTACGCTAAAAATAACCCCTATTGAATAAATTTTATTTTTGACGGCTTCAATAAAGGGCGCTATAAATTCTACTGTATGTATGTTTTATCGCATAATTTGATTATAACTCACCAAATTTAACCGTAACTAGTAACTGTAACAAGTGAATTAGTGATTAACATTGTGTTCTAGACTAGCCTATGTGTTACAACTTGTTGCGTATTCCCTGGTTCCCGGATCGATGGGTGTAACGCAAGTATGTCTGCGACATTCGATACCGGCAAATTTAACTTGAAGTGCCATCCGCCGTGTCCCTTGCCGCGTAGGAGACTATACCGTTCAAACAAGGGGTGTCGCTATAACGTATATTTTTCATCGCGAAGTGTCGCTGAAGTGTATTATGTATAATAATGTCTATCCCGAAACTTTCTGCCTCTCGTTTTAACTTTATTTCACATTGAAACGTCCACATAAATTATCTCGTCTTATATAGTTATATCTCGCATATATTGTTTTATTAAGGTCTCTATTAAAAAGAAGAAGTGTTAAAAATGATACTATCTCCTATGAGATATTAGTCATCATGATCAGTATGAATTATGTTAAGTCACGAAATAAACATGAGATAGAATTTCTTACACAATATCGATAGTTTGTCGAGCTAACGTGTCGTAAAGTAACGTGTGAAGGATCAGTATTTATGATGATAACGGCAAATAGTGATTCAGTTAGAATCTATAGCCATGGATCGCAGAGCCCATAATTTGCTATATAAGATATGAGTATACGGGTTACGAACAAGGATTTCCGTAAACTATATTTGTTGAGGACGATGACAAGAAAACAGTTTGTATTTTAGTCCTGAGAATGAACGAAATGACACGATTAAAATTACTGTATAATTACTGTATAATTGAAGAATTCGTAATACATATATGTGAAAATGTTTGAGCAATAAATTGAGAATTTAATAAGTATAGATCACGACGACGATAAATGATGAGGCAATCAATTTATAACTTGTTGATAACGATCAAAATAAGACGAACCTCAAACTGTATGAGTGTAGTGTAAAATCAAAAGTACTGGACAAATGACGTATCGCTAAATCATCGCTGTCGGATGTGAGAGTGTTGGGACAGCGAGGATGTGTGGTGCGGGTATTGGACAAGTGAAACGTCGCGGTCGGATGTGAGTGTGCGGTAACAGTGAGGATGTGTGCGGCTACTGGACCAATGAAACGTCGCGGTCGGATGTGAGCGTGGTGACAATGAGGATGTGTGCGGCGTAGGGGCGCGCGAGCGGCGAGGGATGGTCGCGCGCGATGCAGCGCGGAGCCGGCGCGTGCGCGTTGCTGGGCGCGCCGTGCACGCGCAAGAACGGTGCCGTCTGCACGTGTCGCGTGCACACCGCGCTGCTCCAGGTGCGTTCTACTGAAATAAATCCTGATTCAGTAAGTTTATACTGATACAGGCGAAGTTGATTCACATTCTACTAATACAGGCCAATTCAGTAAGTGATTGTTTGACGTTTCTACTGAAAAACACGGATTCAGTAAGTGGTCTATTTACAGGGTTTGAATTATAGAATGTGCGTGTAGCGGTGATATAACCATCTGAAGGATTGTTATGGTTTAGAATTTAGATATCGCACGGTGGGTATGAAATGACCTAATGCGAAATTTACATATTGAGGAAATTTAAATTGTGTTCATATTCTAGGGACTTTCTTAATGCGCGTGGATATTAAAGGAACGTAACATGTTAGTCCTTTTATAAAATGAAATTTTCACTTTTAATTCGCTTGACGATAGACTACGCTATTAGGAATAATTTTAAGTACTTAATTTGCCCAAATTTTGAATTCGGTCCCTTTTGTTCACACTGTGCGATTTATCAATAGTGCTTAAGTACTCGCTCATTTGCAGCTGTCTTCTATTCTTAAGTTCAATTTAACATGTACAATGTACATACATTAAAATTTTGGAAATGCTGCAATACTATTTGGAGCTAGTTCGTCCATGACAATATCAATACCAGTGGACTATGATGACTACATAGCACCAGGAGAAACCACATTATTATGTGTTATGCGCTGTTATGTATCATTTCTTTTTCAAAAGATCAAAATATATTAAAAACATTATACGACTAAAAGCT
This sequence comes from Cecropterus lyciades, assembly GCA_002930495.1. Classification (NCBI taxonomy): domain Eukaryota; kingdom Metazoa; phylum Arthropoda; class Insecta; order Lepidoptera; family Hesperiidae; genus Cecropterus; species Cecropterus lyciades. Next base: position 2,114,647 of record MOOZ01000282.1, read on the forward strand.
CTGCCGTCAGCTTAAGTAAGATACCTGATACAAATTAATAAGAGGGTCGTCCATTATGGTCCAGGGTAACAAAGCCGCCAGGGAGCATTGTGTGCAGCGCGTCGTGGCGCGTGATAGCGCGTCTTTATTAATACAAGGATAATGGACCGTCTTGTCATTTTGTGACACAAGGTCACCTGGCATTATCATGTTCTTTTAAAGAGATCAGCTTCTTTTCTTGATATAAGATGTATCCTATTATGTTACACAATGATATTAATAGATACTGGATGAATCATCAAAATTTAGCAAATTATGAAATATGATGTAATGAATTAGTTGTAAGATTGTAGAACTGTCTGTCATTAATTTTAATGGAGTTACTGCCACACTTATGTCTCGATTGTAGTATACTTCTGGTTTTAGACGTGTGATTTAAGAAGAAAAAGGGCAATTTGAGTCTTGTAAGGTCCTACAGGCCCCGTTTGGTAGCTTTAGTGTAATAAATAAATACATTTTCCTGACATAAAATGATAAGTAAATCTCGAACAAAGTTTTCAGACAATGAACATTACTAAAATAGAAGAAAGGGTTAATTTAGTCTCGTCCTAGGTCTTAACCTTTTAATCTGTCTGGAGAACGGCGAATAAGTGACGCGAAATCTTGATCTGAAATAATTGTAATCTTGGCTCAGCGCTCAGAATAGCTTTTGGTAATTCCTTCGAGGCTTATGCGTTTCCAGGTTAATGACACCCATTTATCTTGGGGGCTTCCGCCTACTGTCCCTTCGCGTTTTATATTATCATTATCACCATCATTCATCTGTTACTCACGTTTTTCTATAACTATCATATCGTCACGAATACAGCTACTACTAACTGACGATTTTATTAGCAGGATAATGTATTTTTTGTAGAAAATCTTGTACAATTCCGTAATTTCTGAAAGTCCTTAATTAAACTTTTTTGTAATTGCTGGCTTACTTTTATGTAAGGCGATCATTGTAGTCCTCTGGAATAGCAAAGCATCAGTAATTGACTTCACATAGAACGTTTCCTTTAGGCTTTATAGACTTTTACATAGAAGTTGGTAACAGATGTTAATGGGCGACAGTGACCATTTATCATCAGGTAGACAATATGTTCATTCTGTTTACAAACACTTTCAATTTGAAATAAAATTTGATGTAGTTACGTGGCACAGATAAAAAGCCATTCGATAGCAATCGCGGTAGCTGCGGAGTCGGAATATGGGAGGGGAATAAAGGACAAATTAAATTCCTGTCCGAGACAATAGCGGATTCTCCCTTTTTTGTAAAAGGAAAAGATTCAATTATATATATTAAAAAGATCGCCACAATACAGACAAAAAATACCGAAAATTATATTCGTAAATTTATTACGCTACATTATTTTTGGGAGCCGCGGCAATATTATAAGAATATTTCTTCCATTCCTCATTCATTCTTTGAGTACAATTCTTAATCCTATTTCTTACTAATAAATATATATAGTATAAATTCGAAAGTTTGTGAGGATGTATGTGTGTTTGTTACTTTTTCACACAAAAACTACTGCTTGGATTCCGCTGAAATTTGTCACACATATTATATGACCTGGATTAACACACAGGATACTCAATATCATGGTAAAAGAGACCAAACCGGGTGGATACGCGGCACTAAAATTACAATACGTCCATCATTAACTAAAATCACTTTAAAATTATTACACTTGGTGGAAAAACAATCGGTGCACTCATTATTTTTAATTTCAATGTTTCCAAGGATACTCACAAAATATCTAGACACGATGGTATCAAATCAACAAGTGATTGTCGTACGGATCCAATTAAAACACTTCATTAATTCAACATCAACACCGAACAATGAAGCTGCATGACAGTGTAAATGAACCCGTCTCAATCGCACACAATTGTTGGAGCATTGTTGATGATAATTGCATTATCCACGACATACAGCCATTTGCGAATGGTTTTACGCAGATTGTGGTGGAAACGTATATAAGACTAGAACACTGCAAATTGGGAAGTTGTAGCAAAAAGATAGTGTAACAAAACGGTCAAAAACAATCAATGTGGAAAACTTCTTGACAAAATTAACTGCGCAATATTATAATATTGCGTAATTAATTCTGTCAAGAAGTATTACAATATTATATATAAGAATAAAAAAGTAACACTTAATATTGAGAAGTTGTATCACTAAAGACATTATAAAACTGTGTAAAAACCATTATTGTGGAAGACTTACTTGATGAAATAAAATTATACTATGAAGTTTCTACTACAATATTAATAAACAAGTAACAGTTAATACTTTAATATTTTTTCCTTCCGTTACGTTTATTAAAAAACTAAGATTATCGTTTACTATACAACCTGATTAGATAGGTGCAAGGAGTTAATTAATTTAATTAGATAGAATCGTGTTGCTTATTTCTTAATGAAAGCAAAGAAAACAAGAAAAAATGCCTGTAGTGCTTTGCAAAGTAAATAATTACAGGGATATCGGAACAGTACGACCGTTAAAGGAAGGGATCGATCGTGGAGGATTGTACAATTGAGTCAACGATGTTAAAACAATGGAACGAGAATAATGACGGCTAGGACTTTGATGTTCATGATTGGAAAATAACTGTGTTTGACCTAATTTGTACTTTACTACCGCATGGGAGATTTTACCTCCTTGCCACCCATGGACATCTGTAAGCAACTTCATACAGAACAACAGTTTTATCTGTCGATCACAGATGTCTTGCTGCTCCCGAGGGCTAAGATGTACTGAATAATATTATTCAGCAATATTGCTGCAATAATGAATTATGTGACAGTGAAATAAAACTTCCAAATATATGATATTTTTTAGAGATCCACACAACTTGGTTTCTCACTGAGATGAGATGTTCTTATAAAGACACAACTTATGTTACTTAAAAACAGTGTTTGGGTGGATTCTATGATTTTCTATGCCTAATTTTTTTTATCATATTTATTATTAATATCCATGGATTTACAAGAATAACCTATTTCCAAACAATAAATCTCGTAAAAAGATCTTATCATACCGTGAGACTAAAGGATACAATAATAGATACTTAGCCAAAATGTCTTCTTTAAAGACACGACTTTCTGGAAACAGAATATATCCTATTCTATTTCCAGCAAGCCATTTTAGATAGATACATTTAGGTAAATAGTGAGATATGTTATAATTGTATGCATAGGTATTATATATATAAAGATACGTTGTATGTTCTGTACGTAATTCCTGATTAACGTCTCCTGTTTTTCGTTTATTATTGTAACTTTAATTCAAATACTATTAATTTGGAACAGAAACGAAGAAGTTTTATATGGATCAAAATAAAAAGAAATATCTTATCAACGTCATATCCCGTCATACACAGAGCGAAATTCGAAACCCCACTTCGGAATTGATGTGGTAATATTTTTTGTTGGCACTCGGAAATTGATTTCGTACAGGCGGCTCTGTTTCGTTTCGCTAATTGGATATGCAAAGGGAGCTTATATGCCGTTCCCTAAGCAAATTTGAACTTGAGACTGTTTTAATAGTTTTGTAATTGGAAAATTCCGCCACCGCCGATGAATATTTCGGCGGTTCGGTTCGAAGATTCAGCTTCTGAATCTCCTATAGATATAAATGTAATTGAATGTCTGTCAAGTTTGCTTACTTGCGCGATATCAAAGCATGAGATGTTTTTTTTACTGTCATACGTTTATACGGGCGCATCTTCACATTCGGACATTCACCGCACGATCATAGCAGAGTTTAAGTAAACTTTTTGCAATCCGGACGACTTTTATAATTTAAAATATTACATTGGACTCCTGTCAAACAATATTGTGGAAAAGTAGACAAGCCTTATCTGCGACTATGCGCCTTCGTCATGGCGAGTTCGTAGCTTGAACGAAAAATGTTATGTTCACTACATATCTTAATAAAAATGACCCCTGATACACTTTAAAAAACTCTAGAATAAATGGATATTTTTTCTAAATTTCAAGGATTTTTGCGTCAAATTTTCGAAACCTAACACGAGAATGGTATTAGTGTAACAATAGTTTTATTACAGCATCTGGGAATATTTGAATAATCATACTCCGAAGTAAGACGTAATATCCGGTGTTTGCTTATGAGTTCCACTCTGTTGGCTGACGTGTCTTAAGGAAATGTTCATTACAGCCGGCAGACAGTGCGAGTGAATGCACTACGTGAATGAATATTACATATTAATAACTCTTTAACCTAATTGGACTGATGTTAATTACTTTAGAGAAGTAGCATTTTACATTAACCATACACCAATTTACTCAACTCGTTTGTCGTTTCAAAACTGACACTTAGTCAAGGGCCACAAAATTCGCTACAAAATGAAGCGAAATTCGCTAAACGCTGATGCTTGCATTACGAAGTGAATTTTATTTGACTCTTGGGCAATACCATTCTTACGCTTTAGTGGTATGCAAAAAAATAACGTAGAAATAATAGTAGCAATCTTATTAAATCCCTTAACACTGTGACTTTATTAATACTTTACTTTATTTACTGATTGATTGATTGATGTTACAGGTTTTATTTATGTAACATTTTACAAATATCTGTCAGAATCACTATCCCTTCACCATTTTTTATAGTATGGAAGTAGCTAACGAGCATGCGGCCCACCTGATGGTAAGTGGCTACTGCCGCCCATGGACATCTGTAATCAACCCTAAATGAGATCAAAAGTAAGATCAAAGTCTCACTTAAGGTTAGCCACAGATGCGTTGCTACTCCTGAGGACTAAGATGGAATGCCTCTGATAAGTATGTCTCCCTTACCACACCCTTCAGAGCAGAACACTGCAGCGCATAACACTGATGTTATGAGGTAGAAATAGGAGTGGTGGTGGTGGTGCTTCCGGAGTCGAACCAGAAAGAGTTCTACTACCTTCAAACCATAGTTGTAAAATCTTATTCGCTATAGAGTGGACATGCAAGAATTTCCGTATAAAGTAATAAAACTAAACAATTCCGAAGTAAACACATGTAAGACATAACTGGCACTACACGTCCTATTACACGTCCCATTTTGATATACATCTAGTATACACACTGTCTGTTTGAATGCATATTTCAACGCCTAGTCACGTCTGTCACTGTGGGATGCGAGCACATCAGCAAATATCACATATTACGTCTTGCCACTCTCAGCTGGGTTACTATGTAAATATTCTAACATGTCCTATTAAATTTCAACTGTCTATGTTAGATGACGTAGATGGTAACTGTAGAATACGTGATAGACAGTGGCGATTATAAATGTAGCCTGATGATATTCTGGTTAGTTTAGGTATACTCCTTTTGCCTATCATGAGAACTCATTGCGCCAACATGATTGTGTCCCAGCATAAAATCTGAACCATCTAATCCACATATGTATGAGGCGACCATCTATGGCCTCGGAAATAGCAACGCATCTGTGATTGACTTCAGATATAACCAATGTTCTATATGAAGTTACTTCATAGAAGTGACTACTGACAGTGATAGTGTGATATCAGATGAACTGTATGATCGGGATTTGTTACTTCAATTTAAAAATATATTTATACTTTTAGCTATTAAAGTGAAAATGTACACACACGCACACACACGCTTTCTACACTCATAGCCCCACACTAGGATTTTTCCTGTATCGTGGGTGCCATAGACACACAAAGACGAATACAGAAACACCCAGACCCAGAACAAAAACCTAAACTCATCAGTCAGATGTCTGACTGGCCGGGGATCGAACCCGGGACCCACTGCGTGTCAGACCGGTATGGTG
>MOOZ01000282.1:2120720-2133881 GCA_002930495.1 Cecropterus lyciades
CATCAGCCAGATGTCTGACTGGCCGGGGATCGAACCCGGGACCCACTGCGTGTCAGACCGGTATGGTGACCGCTCCGCCACGCGTGTCGTCAAATGTATAAAACGTCAATGTATGCGTTCATTGTTAAAATATGTCATTCTTTTAATTTAATTTGCCATCACAGTTATAATATTTTCTAAAGTAGTATTCAACTGTGTGCAAAATTGAATTTCGTGCAGCGATGAAATTGTGTAAACTGCAACCCGACTGTAAAATTTAAAGCAATTTGCCGGCTGCAGTGAATTGTGTATCTTCTACAAAGCGGACTTAATATTTGTTTAGTTCAGCTCAATTATTATGTTTCAACCACAAATAAACTCAAACAGATATATATATATATAGTTATATTTATTAAATAGAAGCAGCAAACGAGCATTTACTTGGTAGTATTGTTACTATCATATATAATGCATAACTGTCTGTTTCATCAGTGATAGTCCTAGTTGAAACTCTATTATATTCTGAGGTTCGAGTGCCAGACACGCACTTTTGATTTTCCTAAAATGATGTGCGTATTAGAAAATTAATTATCACTGCTTTACAAAGAAGGAAAACATCGTGACGAAGCCTACCAATGTAAAAGTCTACCAATTCGCATTTGACCAACGCGGTGGACTATGACCCAAAAATCTCTCATTTCGAGAGGAGGCCCGTGCCCAGCAGTGGGAAAATTATAGTTTGACGACGACGGTTTCGAATAAATTATCAAGAACATTGTATTGCTATTCCTGAAGACTAAGTTGTAACACCTTGTGTAATTATGTATGTGAATCTCTTCGTTACCACATCCTTCAATATAATGTGCAAAAGCGCTCAAGGCTTGTTTTAAGGGAAAAATGTATGGCGTTGAAGCCTCCGCGTTAAAATCACAAAGAGCTCCTTTAAATTTTAAATAAACTCTAAAATGTATTTCTAATTTATATAAGAAAATATATAATCCTTATTTTCTTTCTTCGCACCATCCTCACATATCCGCATCTTTCTCTTCTCGCATTCATCTCACTTATTATCACTCATATTTTATAACTTAGGCCTGTCCCGCTAGGGATTTGGTGATAGTCACCACCCCTGGCACAAATAGATAATAAATAAAATGGTTTCATACTGTTAACCCAGAATCATTCATCAAATTTTCTATCGTTAAAAGGTTAAGACCACGCGGCGGGACATAACATCGAACAAATAAAAATTGCTATAAACAATATCGTATTCAATGCAGCCAATAAAGCTCATTCGGGACACGACGGGACGCCGGCCGTCCCATGATAAGTGGCAACAGCTCCTGCGAGACTTGTGAAGTTTATACAGCATAATACTTTCTATTAAACTTATTACGAACAAAATGTGTTTTATCTTGCTGAAATATGATTGCATAATTGAACTTAATAATATAATATCTCAATGTAGGAACAATGATTAGGATAAAATTATATATGTAAATTTATCTTTGGCGTAAAGTAGTTCTTGAGATTCGGTAAAAAATATGAACGCGAGCTTATATTTACATATTAGTCTTCTAGAGTAGCATCATATCTATGATCAGTTTTAGATGGAATCCCTGTTTGAAATGGACTTGGTTATAAATGTCCAATCTTTGTATTATACCAATTTTTTATCCAGGTAAACTTGGAAAGTAAATTATTGTGTAAATAAAAAAGAAACATCCAAATTGTTAATTTAACAATTACTTACTATTTTAATGGATTCTCTACGCATCCAAACGCTTCGTCATGAGACTACCGGTCAACAAGACCCTGTAAATTATTAAAGGGAATCTCCTGTTAATTTATGCGTTTAATTAGGCACTTGCTTGGGTCAGTGCCTACGTTACCCTGACCTTGAATGTTCAATTCGGTGTATAGTTTCAAAGCCATGAATAACAATGCTGTTTGAAGTATCTACCCATGTAATCTGGAGTTCTAAGAGAGTGGTTTGTTTAGTGTTTATGCTTGTACAGTAGATAATTATTGTCTTAGACCTTTGACTAATGATCGTTTCAGAATAAACGAGGTATAATAGGTATGTGTATACATGGGTATAGATAGCTACATTTACATAGGTTTGTTTAGTAGGAAGTCTTACAGGCACGCTTGGTGGGTCTCTAAAATTATTACTCATTCTATGCTAAATGAGTCCAAAACAAGCATATTCCATAATTAATCAAGAAAAAACAAAAAAGGTCTTCATGTTTGAAGATTTTTTGGTTCTCGCATATACCAAGGGGGGAGCGGTATGACTCCACCACCCTTAAGTTCATGTGTGTGACTAACAGTATTTATAATAACAGCCAGATACTAATTTCATTTCATATATCAATAATGAGATGGCGAAAACGACCGAACATAATAATAGCGTTAATGAGAAGAGAGAGAGGAAAAATGTGATTTCATAAGGGACCTGGGAAATAATTTAATCGTATGTGAACTCGATAAACAAAATAAACCTGAAAAAAATCATACAACGTCGAAGGAACAATTGAACCCGTATAATGACGACTGTTGACCGAACGATGATGCGAGGTTGCCGCATTAATCAACATCTCGTTAATGGTGATTGGTCGATCACATCAATTATGATTCCCGAGTGCTGATAAGGGGATCATGTGTAGGTGGATTTGTAGGGGTTACGGTGTGACAGGGTAAATGATTGTCGAGTTACATGCCGTGTTAATTAATGGCGAACATGAGCTAACTGAATTTTGGTACTATAAAGTGATACTGAAAATAATGGCCGATCAAAGTATTTCATTGCAATTTTGTATAAGTAAGCAAACTGTCATGTTAGGGAGTGAGGGTATAACAAATAAAAGCAACAACAAGTAATAAAATATATGAACTGGTTACAAAGATAAAAGACAATCTCTCCGAGCTTCTTCTTCTCTTGTCAGTTGACGTCGTATCCTATCCGGTAGTGTAAGAAAAATATTGTAACTAACAATTTATACACAGAAGATATTTCATTTCATATGCCTTTTTTTAAGCGACCTCAATCTTGCAAGTATTACTTATGAGTATCTTACTTACTTTCTGGCTATATATTCTAAATACGAAAGTTTGTGCGAATCTACGTATGTTTGTTACTCTTTCACGCATCAACTACTGGTCAAATTTGGCATTTGGATAGTTTACAGTGACAAGGATTAATACATAGAATAATCATTACCATGATAAACGTAACCGAAGCGGGTGGAGTCACGAGAATAAGCTAGTAATCTATGAAGGAGTAGATATTTCGCGTTGTGTTACTATCCCTGAAAACTAAGCTGTAGTAATCTATAAGGGAGTAGATGTTTCGCGTTGTGTTACTATCCCTGAAAACTAAGCTGTAGTAATTCTAAGAAAGTAGATGTTTCGCGTTGTGTTACTATCCCTGAGAACTAAGCTGTAGTAATCTATGAAGGAGTAGATGTTTAACGTCGTGTTACTACCCTTGAAGACTAAGCTGTAACACATAACATTCACTAAACGCCTTAAAAACATTTTAAACCGGAACACAGTAGGACAATAAGACATAAATAGAATTGGCAGTAGTGCTGTCGCTGTAAAACAATGAAACCAAATTCGCTTATGACAAATTTAAAATTTTGTAATACTTATACAAATTCTTCTATAAACTTTTCGTGTTCAGTACACAACGATGACTTTAATCGTATGTCTAAAGTCATGAACAATAGCAATGAAACAAACTATTATAATTCAGTACGAGCAATGGCAGAACCGAAGACAACAGAGATGTCGCCGTCGAGCCGCGACATTACTTCCAACTGCCTCTTTGCACGCAAATTTTCAAAATTTAAGCTGTTGTGACTGATGATATACACGATTTTACTAAAGATATTTCTACAATGTGGAATATGAGGAAGCTTAAATACAAAATGCAAACATTTCAAGACAATCAATCAATCAATGAATCTTGATTTTACGAATATGTTTTGGTATTTTAAATATTTCAGTGGACCTTGTGTGAGAGGTTCGCGCTACTTAAGTATAACAGCGATGTAAGAAAACGTAATAGGACCATAACTACGACCCGCGTGGCGAAGCGGTCACCATACCGGTCTGACACGCAGTGGGTCCTGGGTTCGATCCCCGATATCGATATCTGAATGATGAGTTTAGGTTTCTGTTCTGGGTCTTTGTGTTTGTGTATTCGTCTTTGCATGTCCATGGCACCCACGACACAGGAGAAAATCCTACTGTGGGGGCTATGAATGTAGAGAGCGTGTGCGCGTGTATGAAACTATGAGGACATTAACTTAGTTGGCATAACAAATGACAAATTATGATTTATTTTAAAATTTTCTCCAAATATTCTTCTAATAAATCCGCACCAAAAAAACATCTCCCCCTGTGGTAAAAATATTACCCCACAAGAGTAAGTCCTAATAATTAGAAAAAGTATTCGATAAATTAAAAGTAGATAAATTATTTACGATAGTAGCGGTGATTGTCAATAACGTATTATGATAGTCAAATGTTCTTGCAATATGTCAATGTTATGCTGAAACGTAAACTAGTTACGTTGTTAAAAATATTAAAACAAAAAAACCCGATTGCTTATTTTCTTGTTCATAATGATATTTAACGCTTTATATGAGTTTTTGTCAAAGTAGTCAGATAAAGGTTTAATATATTTTTTTATATAGGATGGTCTAATTACTAGCTTTCATTTGATACCCATATTGTCATGTTAAAAAAAAGTTCTTCCCCCCCTCCGTTTTCTCGTATTTTGTAGGCGTCATTTAAAAAAAACATATATAGTAAATTAAACACATTAAATATAGCCTATGGCACTTTCCAAACTGAGACGATTCGAATGGTATGTCATATGTAACAATCCGTCTAGCCGTTTGGGCTGTAGCGCGTGTTTAAGATATGGACATACATACAAACAAACATACATCCGCTCGAAAAACATTACCCTCCTGACGCAGTCGGGTAATTATATTTAGAAATAAACTGTAAGACGAGAGTGTCACATCAAATCTATCTTTGTCTTCGCATATAAAGCTGTCAGTTTACTACGATAACAACGGTGGCTGTCTGTTCAGTGGTGGAGCTCTTTCAGGATTTCCCTCGAGGCTTTCAGCCTGTCCGTCGGTTTCGCGTCATGAAACTGTTTGATTTGCAAATCGTTTCCATTGTACTCGCATAGTGTTGGAATAGCACGACCATTATTTCGCTTCAAGATTTCGGCACAATTCTTTCTTTTTCTTTCGTTTCTGAGGTTCTTGGATTTTTAAGAAGGTAAGCCACAGGGGTCCAACAACTGATGAGACCTAGAACGTCATCACCAACCCATTATTGTCCCACTGCTGGGCTTGGGTCTTGTCCCAGAATTTGAAAGTTTTAGGCCATAGTCTACCACACTAGCCAAGTGTGAGTTCGTAGACTTCACACATTTTTTAAAGAACTCTTAGATGTGCAGATTTCTTCAAAATTTTCTTTCACCTTAAAGCAGTGATATTTCAATTATAATACGCACACAATCAAAAAAAAACAGAGGTGCGTGCCTGGGACTTGGACCTCCTCCCTCGATTGAGAGACCGAGTTTCAAACATTAGTCTATCACTGCTCTATCTGCAACTTACTTTACCACAATGCTGACGCGGTGTGGTGCAGTAGAATATAAACCTGAAACAGTTACGTTAACGGCAATTATAAATTAGATTAAAATTGTAACCACCACCTGCATGTACCAGTTGGTCCTCATTTACACGGAACCCACGTGCAAGTTGAATAATTTGTTACACAGATTTTGCAATTATTTACAGATTAAAAAAAAATAAGTGCTAAAAGTAACTGGATTTATTTAACATCATTAACATGTTTTACTCAGGCTAGCGTAAAAAGCGTAATATAATGTAACGGCTCGCAAAAACGCGTGGTGGATATAAATTTTTTTCACTTACCGTACACTGATCCCTGACGTTGCAATTTTTTTGTTTCATCAAGAATTTGCTCTTTTTTTTAACTTTATTTATATGTTCAACTGGAACAACAAAATACTTATGCAATTAATTTTGATAAATTACTCACCAACAAAATACTTATGCAATTAATTTTGATAAATTAATTATATCACAGTATCTAAGTGTCACTTCAATTACAGGTAAAAATAAGATTATATTGTTTAAAAATTATATTGTTTAAAAATATATATCACTATCTATTACTAATTGCCAAAAAATAAACAATATTTGAAATAATGATTAAAAATTAAATATAAAATAACATTATTTTAATTCGACAATATGTACGTAATCCCGATTTTATCAGTTCCTATTCCGTACGAGACAACGTGGCGACATGGGATTCACGTATTCAGATGCCTTTTTCACACAAAACGAAAAGTATTCAATGGTTTGCCAGGCAGACAGGCATACTATGCCTGGAATTTTCTGGTCGCATTAGATTAATTATTCTTATATGAATAGGTGATCTTTTATTGATTCCGTACGTGAAATTATTCTTTGTTAATTTTATTTTTTTCTCGGTTTATAGGAATTCGCGACCCTCACGAAGGAGCTGAATCAGGCGAGAGAACAGCTTCTAGAACGAGAGGAAGAAATCTCGGAGCTCAAAGCGGAGAGGAACAATACAAGGGTGAGTGAGCAAGCCTGAACGCTTGCCTACAACAAAAAGAACTAGTAGATGAAAAGTTGAAGTTGAAAAAATACTGAAAGAGAGACGCTTTTTAACAACAATTAGGTGCTGAAAGCTTAGTAATGCACATGATGGACACTAATTGGTGAGATTTGGAGAACGGTATGTTAGTGGTACAAGCTAATAACCAACACTAATATGTTTTCTTTAAATTTTATCTCTTGATTGCCTGGTACCTACTGATTATGTTACTTTCGGCCCAATTATTGTTATTTAACTCATATTTTTTTTTATAAATATCTTTTCCAAAATAAATACATCTAGAGTACAATTAACTCCAAGATCCGAAACAAGATAAACTGTGTTTTCTCAGGTTAATATCTGATTAAACAAGTTTTTGTTCCCTTTTTGCATTTCTAATTTCTTGGGGGAGTTAAAGTTTTTGTACGAGAGTTCTAATCTTGATTGACGTCTAATTAGGAGGTTTCAGGTACGCCATTTACATATTTGAATCTATAATGTATATCTTGCTTTGTATATTCATAAGTGAATTGATTTGCAAATCCTGTTTAGAGTATTACATCATCACTACCGTCACATTATCACAGTGACCATGCAATATTTGTCTTTATCAGTTTTTTAATCTCGTCTAGTGCAATCAACTGTCATTTACTGTTGTACTCTTTTTGGGAAGCTTTTCGACCTGTTATTACGACTACCAATTGTTATGGTTTTCACTTTACATCACATCATTACATTAAATTTCAGGAATTCATGTATTAGTAACTGTTTACGCGCTTGCTAATCATGAACCAAATTATTTTTTTATAAGATCAGAACATCACATAATCTAATAAGCGATTTATATTTATCTATTTTATTTTTATCAATTTTATTTAAAGCAGGGATGAACAGAGAGCGATTCCTTAGTCATTATCTCGTTACGAAGACAGAAAATAATAATTAACTTTATTTATGTAACTTAGCAGCACATAGCTTATATAATAAGCTTACTTAATTTCTGCCGTTTCTCGAATTGGTTTAATTTTGTATTGTTTCTTTTTAATTAATATCGAAGCTTACAAGCATATTTATTAGACGTAAAAATGCAAAAACTGATGAATGGTGTAATGTAAAATTATATTGTTAGTAATTTAGTCTCAAATCACTTTATGTTTTCTAAATAGATAAAATTAAATGTCACATTTTATTTTTCAATTTTCACGTACGTTATGATCAAAGGCACGAACGATGTTTGGAACAATCGTTACTCGTGCCTCGGAACCGAGTCTCATTTCAACTTATGCAATAAACACGCACGAAAAAATGTGCGTATATGGTCCGTTTTTTCGCATACTGTGACACGGGGACGTTATTTACAACCCTGGATCGATTCCAACGATACCTTTTTTCTAAAGTTCTTTTGGCTTCTATTGATTATTTCCATATTCTCAAATTTAGGATAAAATTCATACCTATTCAAGAAAAAATAATTCTAGTCATTATGTTTATTACTTCTTACCCGACTACGTTTTATCGTAATATTGTCATTAATATTTACAATAATTATTGCTGAATCCATTCCGTTAGGTTATACTAAAGGTCCAAGCAAGAGTCAAAGTTACTTTTTGAAGTTTCCAAAAGATATCCCCTTACAAAATACTTTGAATAAATTTGCACTGCATTATATGATTTTAAATTAATATTATCGCCGAATTGATACATTTTAATATATAATGGGTACTCACGATATGCGATTTTAATTTATTTATTGCCGATTTTTGACCCAGTTGCATGGATAGTAATCACGGCAAGACAATATATCGATAATCGATATATAGAAAGTACCCGTTACATATAAAACTGCATTGGGTTTTTATCATTAGTATTCATATATCAATGGTACCCATTTCCTACCAGCTACTCCTCGAGCATCTAGAATGTCTGGTGTCCCGGCACGAGCGCTCGCTGCGCATGACAGTGGTAAAGCGGCAGGCGGCCGCGCAGTCGGGGGTCTCTTCGGAGGTGGAGGTGCTCAAAGCGTTGAAGAGTCTCTTCGAACACCACAAAGCTTTGGACGAGAAGGTCTGTATATGTATTTCATGCTTTTCTACTTCCTTTTTAGCTGTAGAAGTGATAAAAACCATTTAATAAGGTCCAGAAGTGACAGGTGAAGCATTAAAAGTCTAGATGTTAGAGACTGACTAGAAAACTTGAACTTATGCGACTGAGATTTGTTTCCCTGGCACGTACCTCTGATATTATAACTAAGTTATGTAGGTATAGAAATCAATTATCATTTGCTTCAACGTTAAAGCAAAACATCATAAGGAAGCCTGAACGCCTCAATTTTTTTTAAAGTTCTCAAGGTCGTGTAAAGTATACCATACCGCACTTGGCTAGCGCGGTGGATTATGTCCCAAACAGCAATTGGACAGTAATGAGTTGAAGACGAAGGAATAGCAACAAAATATTAAATTTGACCACTTTGCGCTGCATTTTTAACTTGCAAGTTACAACTTAAATAATTTTATCATAAAACAGCACATACATGTGATATTGTTTGAGGTTTAAAGACATAACTAAACGATAACGAGCAACATGATAATGATGATGATGAATTAATGTTAATGATATAATATTGCAGGTGCGGGAGAGGTTACGAGTGGCGTTAGAGAGGAACACGGCGCTCGAAGAAGAATTAGCTTTAACCAAAGAGGAAGTAAGTTGTACTTCTACAATGGCGACCAAAAAACTAATACAGGTCCTCATGTTTAAAGGGAGGGGGAATTCGGACTCCTAATCCCCGCCCCCCACTATTATATACGCCCACATTGGGAAACTTAGTGTAGCTTAATTTAGCTCTAGATATAGCATAACTTTTTGCCTAAATCAATTTATTTACTTTAATTTTATTGGACGAACTTACCGTTACTGTATGTTGAAATCTCTGTAGTCTACATATCCTGATTAAGATTTGTAATTAATCACCCACTCAATATCCAGTTACAGCAATACAAATCGTCCGGTGGTCAAGAGGGCGAGAAACCGAAGGAGAATGGCACGGTGCCGAGCGGCTCGCCCGAACAGAACGGCGAACAACAGCAAACTAAGGTACCCCCTTCTGTTATGCACAACACACCACTAGAATACAGTCGGTACCCCACAGTTTGGGTAGCATAACTAATGTACCCCATGTATGGTAACTTTTCCTACTGAGGTACTCTGTTGTTATCGATAAAATGATATCTACTGCCGAATCTAGCGAAAATTTTGTGGTGATTTTTTCTAAGCTGTTTGTTTAAAAGTCATTTTAAAAGAAATTTATTTTTTATTTTTACTCCTTTGAAGCTAAGAGGTATATAGGACATATACATGAGATGTTCTAAGTCATTTGTGATCAAATTATTCTAAAATTTTATGATTTGGTAAATGATTTTCTTAGCTGCATATTTAAATTTCATTTAAAAGTAAATAATTAAATTTGTATCTAACTTTTTAAAATGTGGTATAAAGGACATCTCCTTGAGATATTTAAAGTATTCATTAGATCTGACATATGAGAACAAATCAATGTAGAATTTCTGATTTGATGACAGATTATTATGTGCCACAGAGATTACCTTACTTGGACTGCAAGCCCGTTTTCCACTTCTATCTTGCAAAAAAATTGCAGTCCACTTGATTCGTTTGGTTCCAGTTTAATAGGAAATCGGGACATACGTTCGTCAAACGAAATTTTCGCTAGTTTTGTTGCTATTCGCTGTGGCGAGTGTTTTATTTGAAACACACGACACTTGCAGAAATTATATTTGATGTGAAGGCGCATTTCGAACTGAAAAGATGTATTCAATTAAAGTGTGAACTGAAAGGATTTTTATTTGATAACTATTCCTATATTTCGTTTGTCTAAATGTTTCTTTCGTGTTTTAAAGATTAATGTCTCTGTTGTATTTCCAGATATTTTTTTCAAGATACATTTTTAAATTTTGTTTTTAATTGTAACAGACACAATACATTCACACTGTACATGTTTTTGGAATATAATTTTGATTTTTTTTAACGGAACGGCGTAATTTCTTAACGGAAAAACTCGATGTGTCTCTAATATCTTAGATGCTTTGTGAATGGTGATTGTGCAAAATGTTCGGAACTGTCTTGTGATAACAGTTAGGCACTTTGTTTTACTCAACCTAGATATAGATCAAGGCTAGATTTTATTAACATTAAAAACGATCCACGTCAGTGAAGACGTGTGGTTAATAATAAATCGTGTAGTTTATATAGCTTGAATATAATTATGCATTAAAATAATATGTTTGAGTAAAACAAAGATAAAAAATTAGATTTGCAAAATAGTGTGGCATGGTTGTAGTGCCGTTTCACACTAACCGTTTACCGTAGAATATATTTAAATAGCGATTAATTTAACAGTAGGTATAGACGAACAAAAATTAGTAACAAAACGTTGCTAACACATAACGAGATTAAAATTTTCGGCAAATATAATACAGGTGAACTTCTTATCCTGCTTAATATTACACGCTACATTCACTGCAATTTACAAAAGTATGGTGGAGGAATGGTGAAGGCCTAAGACTCCGTTAAAACAGAATCTCGAGAATGTTATTATGTAGTGTATTATGTAGTTAGAAAGTTCGTCAATTCCTTATTAACCTTAAAGAAATATTATTATACCACATGGGACATATTGGAAGTCTGATAGATATATTTTAACAGCCACATCCTGTAGACCAGATTGTAATTGTCAAGAATATATTCGTCAATTCTGTTTGATGTTGATTATAGAGCCCATAGTACTTGTTAATTACGTTTCATGAAAAATATTTCTATTAACGATTTCATCCATTCTATGTATGAGCAAATACGTAAACGGTGATCGTTTTCATGAAACGTAATAAATTCGTAATAAGAACACAGACGATGTTGTCCATAACATAATAGTACACAGCGTTAGAAAGTGGTATGAAATAAAATCATTTAGTTATATATAATTTATAATAACGAAAAAAGATTTTTTTATCGATTTTCGTCTAAATTGAGGGATATATTTATCGACTATTTCCTAATTCTCATTAACTTAGCCAACCCCTACAAAATACGGTAAACGGCCAGTGTGAAAGAGCGCTGAACGAAAATATTTTTTTTGTTATTTATTTGTTTTTGTTTTCGTGACGAACGCAGGAGCAAAGTAGTGTTAACGGCGAATCGGAGACCGGCACGAAGGTCACTGAGCTCCAAAACACAATCGCCAAGCAGGTTAGCCGGCCATCTTGGCCACAGATAATCACAATATTGCATCGCATACACTCTCCATAGACATCGCGACCATAGACATTGTTGACGCTTTTATATGACACACTTACGGCGAACAGACTATAAATGATACGATTTTGTCTGTGTGCGCTTTGTATGCGGTATTTTTTATTGACTTTGAAAGAGGAGGAGGTTCTTAATTTACAAATTTATATGTGCCTTGTATTTTAAGGTATTTATGCTTTTTGTAAACGCAGAACCAAACGCAATTTAATATGTTTCATATTAAACTTTTTGATTACGGCTTTTCACGTTTCAATGTTGTATATAAATATGGGCATAAAAAATAATTTAAGAAATAACAATGGGGCATCCAAAGCGTTTTACCGAACTATTTTACTTGACTATTTTAAGGAAAACTCATATAAAGCCGTCAATTATTACATCATTATGAACGAAATCGTTTTAAGCAGTCGAGTTTTTTTTTTTTAATTTTTAACAATATTATTAGTTTTTGAATTATATCGTGCTGGATTTTTATTTTTACCAGTTATAGTAATGTTTTTTTTGTAATAAGAACTTCCTCCTATTTACTTGGTCAATGATTTTAAAATGGCTGCATTATCGATAAAGTCAGTTTTATCTATCTCTCTATCTGTCAGGCTCCGTGTAATCGTAGGGCTTCGGCATTATGCTTCTGAATATATTCTCTTAAATAATTTCATCATTAAATATATACATGCATGTTACTTCGTTCAAGAAGACCTTGTCTTTGCGCATTTGTTAGAGAAACGTCGCTTTGTTTGATTAGTATCTTATTATATCTCGTAGATTAAAAGCATGCTGATATGTACGATTTTCTGGACGGTACTATCTGAACCAATACGTTTAAATATAACAAATTGGGATGGTTTGCCCGGGGAGGTAACACCACAACCATGTCTAGCGTGAACGGTGTGGTTACCGGCTCGTAATCTTATCAGTTATATTTATGGGAATCAATAACCACTTACAATCAGATGGACATCGCAAACGCTTTCTAACAAAACCCCACTCTAGAATTGATCCTGTGTCATGGTTGCCATGAATAAACACATAAAGATAGAATACATAAAAATCGAAGCCCAGAAAAATAATTCAAATGTATTATTTAGATGCCTCTATGCGCTGCATATGTGGACTATGAGAAAGCCTTCGATTCTATCGAGAACTGGGCGGTGCTTGAGTCCCTTCAGCGAT
>MOOZ01000282.1:2164891-2175800 GCA_002930495.1 Cecropterus lyciades
ACGGAGCGCGGCCGCCGCGACCTGCCGCCGCCCTCCTGACACCGCGCGCTGGACTAGCCGCCCTAGCCCGCCCCGGCCCGCCCTAGCACGCCCTAGCCCGCCCTAGCCCGCCCCAGTCCGCCCCGGCCGGCTGAGCGGGGCCGCGTCGACGTGAGCCCGACGTGTATATACGAACAAGGAAATATAAATAAACGTGCACTGTTGAAATTAGAAAGCTAAAAAAAATTGTATTCATAAACTGGTGACGCAATGTGATTTAAAATATATATGCAGCAAGGACATACACAGGTAAACATGCAGTATTCAAATTGAAAAGTTTATAAAAATATATTAATGAACTGATGATACAATATTATTTAAATTTTACAAGCGACGATGATTTAAAATTAATGAGTGACAAACAAATATACAACTGAACATAGAATATTGAAGGTTGCCATATTAACTCTAAAAAATGTGACATATCATCGATGATGTATGTCACAAAGTATACTAGCAGCCAAGAAATAATTGTACAAAAAATGTGAATACAAGTGAACAGGGAAATGTTAAAGAATAGAACACATTAAGATACAATATCACAATACGAGATATTGTAATAACAACGATACAGTTATAAATATGGATACAAGTGAAGAATAACATAAAATTCAGATTGGAAATTGTATCTTACAGAAATACAAATTTTATTACATGATGTTAAAAAAAAATACAAGTTGTTTTTCAGTTAATAAAGTTATACAATACAACATGAAATTTAAAACCAATGTATAGAGAATTAACTTTGTGAAATCATAACAACAAAAAATCATATATGAAAATCACAGTATCGATTAAAATGGATAATCAAGATTCAAGATACACTTGTCACCATCAACCCATTATTGTCCCACTGGACGCGGATCTTCTCTCAAAACGAGAGAAATTATTAAATACACAAAAATAAATGTACAAACAAAACTAATCGTATATTCACCGGGCAACGTGTTGACGCGGGGGTGTGGGAGGCAGTGACTCGGTGTGACGTGACGTGATCTGACGTGAACGGTGTTAGTGATGTGTGCTGTAGGATCGAGTGAGTGACGGCTCCGTATCGCAAGCTTTGGTGTGTTGAAACGTTCTGTTGGTGCCCCGTTGGAAATTGAAAGTTAGTCGAGTGTTTTCATTTACCATTTTTGGGAAAGTAGTCAATATATTAATGTACAATATTTTTTTCATTTTTAAATATAGAACTCGATCTTCATATCTAGAATATCTAGATCTTAACACTGAAAGAATTAGGATCATCCTAGAATAATAAAAAGATCTTTTCCAAAATAGTAAAGGACGAGATCAAGAACTAGAATTCGTGTCTATTTAAAAACATGTTTTTTTTTAATTACGTTTATTCTGTTTTTTACATTAGCTTTATAAAAATATTGTTTATATTAAAAATTTTTGAATTCCAACTGGGCGTTAACAGCATTGTATAGTAAGGTCCTGAAAAGTTTTGCTTACAAATATATTTAAAGTTAAATGTTGTCAGTCAAATTAATTAAATCCTTTTTATAATTGGATGCAGTCTGGTTCTAGTCAGATTAAAATGAATTAAGTGAAGTTTTAACATAATTACCCTGTAAAGATGTCGATTACTGATATTCTATATCTAATGTTTGTTATGTAGTTGATGATTAACAAATGGAGATGGATATCGGCATCTTTATATAAACACTCTTTAAATAACTGATACAACCAGTTTAAGCTAGAACCTACAATTCGGGGAAGGTTTTTGTTGCAATCGTTTTTAATCTACATTTTCCCTTGCAACCAACTGCAATTAATTATCAAATAATATTAAATAAATTCTTTTATACAATTTTGTGTTCAAATGACGGTATATTGCGTAATTACTATAGGTATTGAAGATTGCGTGGTACGATGAAGGCGGTATTTGTAATGTGGCAGCATGCTTGACCTAGTGTTCTCTAATGAGCCAGTTTTGAATAACATTTTGTGATATTCTAAATTTGTTATACGGAACTAATCTATGTAGGTAAGCTAAAACAATACTTCGATGTAAGTGATTAAAAGCGTGTTGTTGTCTTAATTATAAAAGACAATATTAGTGTTAATTTATACCGTTGACAACAACTGTGTTGCCGCATTATGAATTATACAAGTTGTTGATAAATACAATAAGTTTTCATAACTTTGTATAGTACATACTATTGAGTATTATTGTAAACAGTTGTAGCGTAATGCTTCGTGTAATGTTACATATACATAACAAAGTGCTCTGATTAATGTAGACTTCTGTACTTAATGATTGTACTCCATATATTGATAATAATTATTACTGTTATACATTTAAAAACGATATTGTGTGCTGTGTGGCTCGTAACTTATACATTTCGTCATACACATATAATACATTTTTTGTACTTTTTTTTTTGTATTTAAACCTTTTAGAAATCCTATATATTACATGGAATTGACCACAATTATTATATTCACATTTTTTTACTATCATATTATGTTTATTAATAGTTAATAGCTACATTTAGAATGTTACACTGTGTAAATGTTATATATAATTTGAAGAGCACAGTACCCAATATCAGTGATTGACATATTGATGCCAAATATTAGTTACTCTTTGACTAATATTGTTTTCAACGATCGCATTTGTTATTTCACAGTGTTCAAATGTAATACACAATAAGTATAAGTGTGTACATCAAGCTTTTTAATCGTTAAAAGCCTATTTCTAATCATTCTTCTCACTTTGAGAATGTTCATAATGATAAGGCTTATGTTTTTTGTTTTTTTATTTTTTCAAATTTTGTAATTTAATTTAGTATTATTATTTAACGCCTTATACTTATTATGTATAACTTATAACTGTGTCTTGGATAGCTTGAAATTTTTTCATAATTTAGCAAATGATTCTACCTATGTATGTACATTATAATAAATGAAAACACAGAATGCAATGTTAATGCAACACAATATCAAATCATGTTAAACTTTATATATTCTAATTTTAATTATATATAAATAATAAATATTATGATATTATTATTATATAAACTGATTTATTATTTTTAGGGATATTGTAAAGCTGAAAAGTTTTTTTTTTCATTTATATGTTTCTTTGAACAAGGTAATATCTAAAAATACTGGTCTTGAATATACAAGGTCATTTACTGATGAAAGCTTTAGCCTTTAATAATTAATATAACCGCTGTATCGATGACCTCTTACTATTGGAAAATATTAAGAGGAACATAATAAGGTAATTTTTCATTTTTATTTAATAATGTTTTGATTTTTTGCATCGCATTCTGTGTTCTCATAACATATACGGTTCTCGACCTACTTAAGTTCGCCCCGTGTGTCGTGTCGACTCCCGCCCCGTCTACCAAGTGCCTCCCCGAGGTCTGTGTACATATAGCTTTACGTAGATAAATGTGTGCCTGTCTGTCCGTATCTGTACTGAATGTGCGGTTCTAGCTGTTATATACATAGGTATTCGTATGTGAATCGCATTGACGCGTGTTTTTTAAACACTGCGAGAGTTGTAATGTTCTTTTTGTATCGTTGCATTTAATCGCTTCATACAGTATTCGCCATCCCGTTGGGTGTCAGCGGACGGAGCACACAAATGCTAGTCTTATGTACAGTGTTAACTACATTGTTTTGTAATCTTCTATTTTATTGAACATACATACATAATAGCGACAACTGAAACGTAGCTAGGGTATATTTTTGTTAAGCGTTTACAAATGGAAAGGTATTGAAATGTGTAGACTCTTGGTGTATTGTGGCCGCGGGAGGCTGGGATCTTTCCTTCTTATATTCGTTATTTTGTATTCGTTATATTATATTTTATTCTTTTAATTAATTTTATTTGAGAGCCTCTTTGTATACTTACCTACTTTATAAATGGTAGCTTTTCTACGATCTGTCACTTAGGAATTGGTATTCGATAGTGGTAGGTACCCGTTCGTTCCGCTTATCGACGTACTGAGATCCGCAGCCGCCCGTCCGCAACCTCAATAGTTAAACAAATGATTGTATAGCTAACTAACCATTTTTATTTAATGGGATCTTTATCGGTAGCGAATTATATTTGTAAATATCGTTTCTATAATATAGCGTTTATATCATGTGTAGTTACGGAATGTAGCAATATTTAGCTAGGATGTGTTCAAACGACTAGATTTTTTTAAAAAAGAACATTTTATATTATAATTTTAATGCTTAATTATTTATTAACTAGGATTTTATTATTTATTAAGTTATCGCTTTATCGAATCACGCTCGACGGAGATATATTAAAGTGTTGTACGTTGTAACGACAATGGACAAATGTTTACCTCATGGTCGCGTGCCGACTACCGACGGTTGTCAAACGAAATCACAAGTTGTTTTTATTGTTCTTTTTATATTATTTACGTTAGTGAGTGTATTCGGTCGTCGAGCGAGGGCCTTTCTTGTACTTCGGGATAGGATTTTGCTGATGTATAGTATATCGAGTAACAGTATTATAATGTTAGATGACGCGAGACCACCGGTTGGTTGACTTGTCGAAATTCACCCACAGCTAAGGGTCTCTTTTGTGCGAGTGCAGACAACTCTAGTAGATCAATTGAAACCTTATTATACCTATGTATCCATCTTGCGTGTCACTTGGAACATCACAATGGATCTTTGAAGAGAATTGTACAAATATATATACTTACATTTAATTTATAAATATGCTGCGAGTAAAGTAGGAACCGTTCGACAGAGAAGTATATAACTCGTTCAAAAAAGCATCGTTCTGTATATATAATAAAATATATAGGTTTCGTATATTTGCAAAAAAAATAACGCAAAAAATAATAATTGTGCCTATTTACTTAAGCTGTCCATTACTACTCTTTATTACATAAAAATATTGTACTTAATTGTACATTCAATTAAATTGTGTTTAATTGTAAATGTAATGGCCATTAAATTGTATTTAATTGTAAACTTAAAAAATATACAAATAACTCACCTTATGGATAACCACTCAACACCATAATATTTTATTCAAGAATATATTTTCTTTGTCGAATCGTTCCTCCTTACGTCGCATATAACGAGACAGTCGCCGAATCGCCGGCGTCTCGATAATTATATCATTCGGACACATCATTCGTTTCATTGTAAACTAAATATATTATTATGAATAAATAAATAATAGCAACTAAAGTTTTTCTATGCAAGTGTAATATGTTAACGAGATGGTTATTTAGTTAATTAGTGTATAGCTTATCGGTGTAGCTACACTTTTGTAAAGAGAATAATTATGAGAGGACGCGCCGGGGTCTGTTCCGAGTGTCTCCCGGTTTGCATCACACCCTCGCGGGGAACTCGAACTTTGTTAGTCGGTAATTGAATATCTAATGTGGGTAGGCGATAGAATCAAAGTTAATTACGTCATGTTATGTGCCATGGTTTAATAAAGGATAAATGTTTAGCATGAAAAAATTGGTCATTAAAGACGCTGTATTGTGATTATATGATGAGAAATGAACATAAAAATAAAGATAAAAGATTTGAAATAAAAAGATTTTTTGATTTGATTTGATGAAGGAATTGAGACCTAAATTACTGAATGTAACCTTTCATTGAAGGTTTCATTAGCTTTTTGGATCTTTCATCAATATAAGGTTTTATATTCAGAGTGGCACGCTAATATAACTAATTGTACTGGAACGATTAAAAGATTGAAATGAATGAAACATGACATAATTAATGGGTTCTAGGATGTGGGTGCAAATCGGGCTTGTGTTAGTATCGCCCGGCCCCTTCCCAGCGACATGTTACTCCAAGCCTAGTGGCCGTCAAGTGTTCCGTGGCTACATGTAAGGGCTCGGAGGGTCCCGAAGCTCCACAAACTCCACAAGTGCCAAGGTCTACGGACGCGCCGGCGTTACAATAACTAGTGTATTTTTTGTATGTCCATTACATTTAGGGTTGCCACCCGTACTTTATTGTAAAGTATTGTACTTTATTTGGGGTGATTGTACTTTATACTTTATGAGGGCAATAAAGTACGCGAAAATACTTTATTTTGTATGATCTGAGAGTAAAATAAGTTTGGTCGTATGAAGCAAACATTCTATTACTACAAGGTTTCTGTAGGAAGTGGTAAAATATTTATGATTATTGAGATTTGGCGACCTTTTCTCGTCAAATTGCAAAGACAGAGGTGTTAAAGATTATCTAAATTTCTCCCTTTTCGCGCTGATTCCACTCCACAACGTTCCATCCTAAAAGTTTCCTCGGGACAAAAAATTAAGAAAGAAAATATTGTACTTTATTTTCAAACTACGTACTTTTTTCTACCTTTTATAGTCAATGCACTTTGCTGAAAAAATAGGTGGCAACCCTAGTTACATTCCACAAGCAGTTCCCCGACTCGCGCTACCAAAGAGTAAAGTTACCCTCACATTAAGGAGTTATTGTAAAATAGGACGTTAGTGAAATTTGTCGAATGTATATAATTTATGCGTGCGTAGTGCCGTCCCCGCGGCGGTCACATTCCAAATCACGCTTACGTGTAACAGTTATCGCTTCGCCCTAAACTAATATTGTAATAAAATTAATGTTACAGGAATCTTATTCAAGTACAGGGGCATTTTTTCTAATGTCGTAACGTCAAAATTGTTATTCTAGGCAGTGATTATTTTGACCAATGTAATCCGAAGTGTGTAACCTTTGTAAAAACATTTATCAAATGCGATGACGACATACGTTATGCATAATGATAAGAAGTAAATACAATTTACACGATACAAACACCTTGTTTTATTTAAACGTCCTTGAACATATTATGAATCAGTTTCAGTGTCAGTTTGAGCCAGTCTTAGTCTTAGAATTTCAAAAACCAATAGAGCATTGGTTTCTGATCGCTGCTTTGAATGATTGACAATAGTACAAAACTAAACGCTTATTTTACAGAAGAGCTAGGTGAAAATAATGCTTGTTGTATTTATATTTTTAATTAATCAATTTAATATAATAAAAATTAAGAGGCCATTAACCACAGTTTATTTAGTTAGAGCACAAAGTTTTCAATTATGGAATATTATATAGATAATTTTTTTAGTTAGAGCACAAAGTTCTCAATTATGGAATAATATTATATAGGTAAAATTTTATCTTAAACTTAAAATTGTGGAATTTTGAATTATGCGTTTTTAGAATTGTATTATAAAAGCATCAAAAAACAAGGCGAGCGGCGGGCGCGTGACCAAGTAATTTTCCAAAAATGTTAGACTTGACGTCTTAAATTTTCCTCTAATAAGTTTATAAGTTTCCTTATAAGGGCGCCTCGCACGCTTATAACAGTCAAAAGAGGTTTCCGTCGTTACCAACTGACATATTATAAGAAAGTGTATGACATGAGACCTTATTTTTTGTATGGAAGCTTTATATATATATATATATATATATATGCCAGGTGGTAGAGCCAGCGTAGTTCGACCGGGGAGGTACCACTACCATATACCTATTTCTAGCGTGAAGCAATTCTTGCGTTTCGTTGAAGGGTGTGGTTGCCGGCTCACTTATATATGAGGCGACCATCTTAGTCCTCGGGAGTAGCAACGCATCTGTGATCAACTTGCCATCTGGCGGAAGTAACTTACCATCAGATGGACTGCATGCTTGTTTGCTACTTGAATCTGATAAAAAAAAATACTCATTTGCTACAGCACAGATAACGAATGTTATTTTGCACTAAAAGGATTATGAAAACAAGAAATATTGAACGATTAATGTTTTATTTCAAGTTTTTAAAATAAATAACATTTTTTACATTTGTGGCTTTTTCTTACTGGCCATCTTATTCAAATGTCTACAAATCTTCTTTTTAAGCTCCTTCTGTCGCTTTAACCGCCGCCACTCCTCTTCTTCTTGCTGTTTCTTGTGCTTTTGCAACCTCTCGGCAGTCAATTCCTTCTGAACTTCCTTCTTTTTCTCGAAATTGGTTTTTAACATTTTCATTACATTTGTTACCTTTTGTTCATGCGGACTCTTAATCACAGCTATTCTATTTGAGAATTTATCCTTATTACTCTTACCTGTTGCAGTAGCTGTCTTTTGTTTAGGCTTGAACCTGTATGGTAGGCCCTTTTGTAGTTCCTTGGGTATAGATAAAGGTTTAAATACTTTTGGTTCTCTAACGATCTCCTTATACATAGAATCGGTATTAGCATCGCTCTTAATGTCTCGCTCCCTTTTGAGCTGTCCTTTTGTCTTCATGCCTTGCCAAGCATTTTTGTTACCAACAGGCAAAAGTAGATTAACGACGGGTGCGTAAAACTTCGTAACGTCCACTTTGAACCAAGTTCTGCAGAACACAATGTCGCTCATTAAAATTTTATCTTCGAACGTAGCACGGAACGCGCCCTCTGGCTTGTTCAAGGCTTTTTTTATTTGTCCTCTAATTCCCGATACTGTTTTTACTCGTGCTCCTTCGAACTTTGCTACTTCTAAGGTAGTTGTGAACATATCTTTAATAAATGCAGTTTTCTTGTATATTTTCAATGGAGTTCCCACTAACTTTAATTTTTTAACAATTTGCGTAGACTTATTTATTTCGTTCACACTTCCTGT
Organism: Cecropterus lyciades; assembly: GCA_002930495.1. Classification (NCBI taxonomy): domain Eukaryota; kingdom Metazoa; phylum Arthropoda; class Insecta; order Lepidoptera; family Hesperiidae; genus Cecropterus; species Cecropterus lyciades. The sequence goes on from MOOZ01000282.1 coordinate 2,173,526, forward strand.
TGCAGCTATTCTAAATCCTACTTGCTTAATTTCATTTGAGTTATTACTGACAGATTGTAGAGCAAGAAAACCAGTATTTTGTGGTGTTATAGGCCCATAAAAATGCATATTACAAGTAACATGTTCAGGTGTGTACTTTAAATATCTACATTTTAAGTCATCTTCTATTTTTGAGTAAATGGGTAACGTCTGGAAGCGACGCCAACCTAAGGAAATTATTAAAGGATCATTCGTTTTTAAAATCTTCCTGTACCATCTATGTTTTTTTACTTTGCAAGATACAAATCCTATATTTTGTTCAGCCATATTTAAAGCACCAATGAGTATAGGATAACTGGAATCAAAATTTGATGCAAATTCTGATGGCATATCTTTGAAGAGCATTCTTACATACAAGCCTGGCCTGTATCCTTCTACTTCTACCCTCAAACCATCATCCAAGTTTTCAAAAACAGACTTATTAAGTTCAGATTGTTTTAAGGCTTCTGCTTTTAAGCTTTCGTAATAAGAATGGTCGCCCTTGATTCGATGATCATCAGGATTATCATATTCAGCATCAAATTTAGCTTTCAGTTTCATTTTTTTATCTAGAATTTCTGATTTTGTTGGCTCGGCTTTGCGTTTTACACCCGTATTTGCTTTGTCATTATCTTCTTGTGAAATATGTTTTTCGCCTGTTTCTAAGTCTTCAAAGTCACCAAACAACTCCTCATCATCACCATCACTGGCATCATCTAGCTTAAGAAGTTCAGAGGCGTCTTCGTCTGCAGACCTCTTTCCGGTAACAAAGTTGTTTATTAACAAATGTCTATATTCATCACTTGACCAATCTCTTAAATTTGGTTTATCCAAAGCATAGAAAAATGAACATTCATCAACATCTAGTTGTTCTTTCTCTTTTTGCTTTTTCTTTTGACTACTTGTCACTTTCTTGAAGAGTCCACCAATCTCTTCTTCATCAGACTCCTCTATTTCCTTTGCATCTTCTTTTGTTTTGTTGCCTATCTCAAATTCACTATATACAAGCTTCATAATATTTTTCGAAGTTCTCTGCCGATCAAAATAAGCCATACTTGCTTTTTCCCCGAGTTTTTCCTTCCATTTTGCACTGAAATCTTCATTATTTTCAACATCTTCATCTGATTCTTCATTATTTTCTCCTCTATTAATTACATCATTTCTATCATCACCATCATCATTATCATCCTCCGACGCAGAGCCTGAACCATTGTCCCATGGTAACATGGAACTTTTATTACTGCTATCTTTTTCACTCTGGTCAATACCACTATCATTTTCAGATTCACTCTCTTCCCCCTCCGAACTTGACTCGTCAGAACTTGGCTGACTCTTGTCATGCTGTAGATATTCATCATCTTTTATCATATCCGGATATATGACTGCTCCTCCACTAAACAATTTAAAGCCAGACTCTTGCATTTGTTCATCAACCGTTTCTCTTGTTTCTACAACATTTTTGAGTAAAGCCTTCTTTTCATTGGTTTCTTCATCCTCTTGTTTATGTGAATGAGATCCTTTTAGTTCAATATATACTGCATCCTTGTCGTACACAATACCCCCAACACCAGAGAAAGGAGCATATATTTGTCTCTCTCTTTCCATTAAGTGTCTCTTTTTTTCACTGCTAGGTAACGGGCAGGGGTCCGGAAGGTAAGACAGTTCACTAATTTTCATATCGCCAACTCCTGTAAAAGTAAAAATATTTGATTAAATAACAATTAATCAAGTTAGAATGAAATGAAATGAGAAATGAATCAAGTGAAAATTATTTTTTAAATATTGAAGTCTCAAGGGATCATTCAGTCCACCCGATACCAACAGGTATCTGCTGTGCGTCTTGTTTGAGATAGATTACAGATGAGAACATCTATACAAATAAATCTCACTTCAGATTGCCCATAGTTGAATTGCTATCTCTAAGATTCCTTCTTATTCAAGCATTCCAACTTATTCAAGTTGGAATGCCTTGGATAAGTATGTCTTCCTTACCACAACCTTCAGACCAGAACACAACAACAATACAATATTAGGCCAAAATAGATATGGCGGTGTATCCAGCCACCTGCCACCTTCAGATTTCAAAAGATACGAGGCATATACCATTTTACAAGAGACTAAGATTGTGAATACCAACATGGTATTTAATGTAACTGCAAATATTTTTTGTTCGTTGTTATTCAATTTACCTGCTATATGCACCATAGATTCCTTCATCAAGGGGACACCCCTCACATAGCCATACAGCACCACTTCT
>MOOZ01000282.1:2183909-2194920 GCA_002930495.1 Cecropterus lyciades
CAACAGGTTTAATACAATATACGCGAACTGCAAAATAACCTTTTTTTAAAACTGGTAAAATATAAATTTACTGAACTTAAAAATAACATATAATGAAAGTTCCCTGTGTCTGTACATCGAATATGCAAGAAAAATAATTTTGACGTTTGAAAATAAGTTATAATACACCCTTTCATAATGTTTGCCTCTCTGTTTGCCTGTGTGTTTGAAGTCACATCAAACCAAAACAAATAATGATCATGTCTTGACGTAACATTGATTCTTTATGTAATTTAAATATTTATTACTATTTACAGTTAAAACCGCGTATCACAGCTAAAAATTGTTCTAAATAGTCATATTTTTTTCTGTCGTTCGTGTGTATTTTAAGTAATAGACGTGCTATTTATATATTTATTTATTTTAATTACATAGAAGACAAAACAGCTTGGGAATGAGAAATAATAGATATTTCAATTTTTAATTAATTGTCAGTGTAGCGTATCTTGCCAAACAAGTTACTCATGTTTAGTCAAATGTAAGTCAAGATACCATGCCATGTAAAAACAAATTGTGTAAAGAAAGGAAATATATTACATAATGAAAAAGTTATGTGAAAAATGTAGTAACTGTCAAGTTAGTTACGAATTGTCCCCGTAGGCCTATACAAGATGTGATTATTTTTCCTGATAAGTTGAACTCTGGAGCCTTTAAAAGTAGAGTGAACAGGTTTCTTTTGGATGGGCGTGTACCACCTTCGTCTTCATCTACACTTTCCATCAGGTGAGATGGAAGACAAACGCCTATTCCATTACAACTATAAAAAAAAAGAAAGTCGTTTAATTTAATTTCAATTTGATAGTCTAACAGTCGTATTATTATTACTATCTTCCAGGCGGGTTAAGCCTGGTTAAGCCATAGTGATGAAACCCGTGTCAAACAGAGGGACCCGCAAAGTCATACTCATAAAATAGAAATAAATGATTATCGTTGTACCTTGAATTATGGTTAGTAACATTTTGTGGACCTTGATGTAGCTATTGTAGTAATTACGATAGCAATGGGATGTCCAAATTATATAACTTGTATATCATTATCTACACAAATAAAGGAATGTGTAGCGTACTATGTTACTAACTTAGAAATATACTTTTTCTTATGTAAAAATAACCTTCTCACTCTTAGAGCGACCTACTCTCCTCTTGCTGCATGTGTCACGATAAAAGATACATTCGACAAATGTGTATTGTAATCCCACAGAGGTCTTATTAAAAATTTCGACAAAACGAGATTAATGGACGGCCATTACAGATTTTTTAATTCCATAATATCCTATGTACTTATGATAATAAAAAAACACGATGTTGCACGCGTTCCGTTCTTAACTACCTAACTAACGAATATCTTCCCTTTGTTGCACATATAAGGCATACATGTAATGTATTTTGAGTATTTTTAAATCGCAATAACAATGATTAGTAGCGGTTGCGATGTGGAGGTAATTAAACTGCTTTGTATATCGGACGATCATAAAGGTATCATATCTTATCTATAGAATTTCGTGCGACCGAGTTTTTCCGATCAGTGTGTCTAGATGATAGGGTGGAAAGTGGTGTGCAGTGAAAATGTATGGTGTCGCCAACCATGACAAGTTTCAAGTGCATTTCGTTCAGGGGGATACGATGTGTCGCGCTTCTATTTTAAGGTATTTTTTGTTTATTTACATAACATATTTATATAAACAATCAGGGAGGAAAGTTAAACAAAGTATGGTAAAAATATTGGCTATTTCAATAGTGAGTGTGATTTGTAAAATAAAAATGAGATTATGGTCTTGTCAATATTTAAAGTTACGTTTAAATATTGACAAGACCCTAGTGTTTTGATACAAAATAATTGGACCCCTATCTCTAAAATAGAGAGCCATTTTAATATATTTATAAAAAATGTTGAGATAAATTAATCTTTTTGAGAACAATTACGTAAATATCTAGTGAGAAATGTATGATAGATTTATTACTATGGGTTCAATACTTTATTATCTCATAAAATTTTAGTGTTATCTGAAAAAAATAACAATTTTACGTATTGGACACTGTTCTGCAACAATATTACATCATCAAAAGTATAAAATTGATACAAAGTGGACTGGGTGTGTAGGAAACACTGTGTCTCTTCTTTGTTCGTATATTTGTAAAAAACATGTGATAAATAAGAAGTGGTATAGTAAAGATATGATTTTACGACTATTGACTGGCGATGTTTTATGTTTTCTGTAAAAGAAATCGGAGATGTTATGAAGCTCTAACTGTTCTGCTCTATTCCCTAAGATGATAATATACTGAACTGAAACTATAGAATCCGAAATAATTCGATACTCGTAACCGTATCTCAAACTGGTATAATATGTTTTAAACATGTCCATCACATCCCTTAAAGCAACTATAAGCGAGATTGAATACTATAATGGCATATAGGTACTGCTACTAATTACTGTTAGGCATGTGCCGGCCGGATCCTTAAAATAATAAATCCGCCGATTTGGATTTGCATACGGATCATTGGAATCTAAATCCGAGAATATGAATACGGATCTCTTAAAATTTTAAGTCAGTGTAGTGACTTTGAAGCAACAATTATATTGCTTTATTGACATGATTCGAGCTACCCTTAGTACGAGTTTATTACGTTTCCTCCAAGCAATCGATACATAACGTATATACGTAGTCGACCAAACTTTGCAGTGTAATTCGCGATGATATGCGAAAACGTAAACAATGATTGTTTTGAGAAAACGTATGTAATAATCTCGTATTAAGGGCACAGAATAACAATTTCAATTAAATGATTTATTCATTATAGATTATGATCTCATTATGAAATAATAAATATAATAATAATAATATTATTAATTTCCTATAATAAATATTTGTGATGACCATTTTCCATAAATAGTTAAATACCTAATTCATACAGTATGATAATTTTAAGAAATAAACAATGTCTTTAATGGAATTTAGTATTACATTGCTATCTAATTGCGAATTCATAAATAATATAAATGTAACAATAGGTATAAAAGATCGGTCGGATACATATATTTTTGCTAACTCTGATAGCCGCGGATACGGATATCCGGCACATCACTAATGTAATTACTATGTAAAATATATATTTGATCACTAAGTTACTTCTTAAAGTAATTTTGTACAAAAAATTCCGAAGCATCGTAATTTTTTTCCGTTCGCAAAGTAACAGAACCTTTGCATATTTTTAAATACTAGGCCTTTAGCTATGAAATTGTCGTTTATCATTAAATAAATGAAGCGTATTTTTTTCTATATTTTTTATTTCTATTATTCAAAGTAATCACGCATACAATCAATGCATCATTGCCAACGCATTGGTAGCTTATTGATACCTTTCTTGAAGAAATCAGCTGGACAGGAGGCAAAAAATTCTTCGAAGGCATTTTGTACTGCCTCTCGGGTATTGAATTTTTTTCCCGCCAAGAAGTTATTAAAATTCTATATATAAATAGAATATATAAATAGAAGTCTGTAGGCGCGAGGTCTAGTGAGTACGGCGGATGACGGAATACTTCCAACCCCAGCTCTTGTAGCTCGGAGACCGTCTGCTGTGCAGTATGAGGTCGCGCGTTGTCGTGCAGGAGCAGTGGAGCCGAACGATGACCAAAGCTGGTTGAAGACGTGCGAGCTCTTCCATCATTGTGTTCAGTTCTTCACAGTACATATCTAAAGTAATGCTAATCCCGTTTGGTAAGAAGCTGTGATGAATTACACTCGCGTTAGACCACCAAACAGTGACCATCACTCTACTAGGGGTAAGTTTTTGTTTAGGGCATTGTTGGGTGCTAAACCAGAGTCCAACTAACTTGCTGAGCGCTTATGATTGTCGAACAGGATCCATTTCTCGTCACAAGTAACAATGCGGTTCAGAATTCCTTCATTTCTATGCCTGTTGAGCAGTGCAAGGCACGTGTCGACGCGTACTTCGCGCTGGCGGTCATTGAATTTGTCAAGCTTTTTTACCTTGCCAATTTGACGCAAATGGACCAATATTGTTTTGATGCTAACACCGAAAGCCGCTGCTAATTCAGCCGTAGATTATCATCAGCTTCCACAATCGCTTTTAATTCGTCATTGTCGACCAAAGTTTGCTTTGTCGACGGGTGGTGCGTTCATTTGTATCGTTCGCTCCGTAAACGTCGTTGATGTTGCGTGCCGCTTGTGCCGCTTTGTTGCCACGACGGTACTCATACTCCATAATTACTCGAATTTTTAACGTATCTATAATGACGAAAAATGTTCGAATGCAGTGAAAGCAAAACACTAACTATTAAACAAATGACGATTTAAAAAATAATAATTCCATTTTTTTTTTAATTGAAATTAGAATTATCAGCCAAAAAAATATATTTTGATTTGAAATGGCCAGTACGGCAGAACGGCAGTTTCATGGGTAAAGACCTAATATTTTGTACGACAAAATTGCACTTCTGTTTTTTATTATACAAGTAGAATCAGGAAACCGTTCATGTGCGCAAACATTTAAATTAATAGTAATTTAAATCATTATAGTCATCATTGAAAATAACGAATTATTTGAAATATGAAACTGGCTAGCAAGATTGTCACATACTTGTAGAAATCTGGTCAAGTATTTCCTAGTTTCTTGTGTTACCTACAGATGTGGAGCATTCTTTATCTTCTCTGCTCCTATCGAAATAAAAACCTACGAGATCTACGAGATTTTTCAAATTAATCTGTTAACCCCTAGGTCGGAAAATCTGATTTCAAAAATGGTAGAATTTAAAGCTACATTATTCTTGATAATGTTCAAAAAATGTTTCGGATAGATGCATCTTAGTAAGAAAAACGGGAGTTCACTTTGGCTTATGTTAGGTTTGACTGTGGTCAATGATGGCTGTAGACATTTGTAATCAACTCTAAGTAAAACCAAAGTAGGTAACAGATACGCTGCTACTGAGGACTCAGATCTAAGTCTGCACCGAAAGTAAACCGCCACACCTATTTCAACTTAGTCACAACAGTGTTAAGCGTTGCTTTGTTTATGTCTATGTTACTTATCCAAGGCATTCCAATTTAGTTCCAAGTATCCATTTGTATCTGAGGTTGATTTCCGATATCCATGGGCGACAGTGGTCACAGTGGTTACAAACATGTGAACTGCTCGTTTCTTACTTCCATATTGTAGAAAAAAGAACTTAATTAGTAAAACCCAGTGTTAAGTGAGATAGATGGTGGTGTCTCTGCATTGGTACCACAAAGAGTTAAGCAACCTAGTCTCGAATGCAAATCGTCTAACCATGATAGAGAACAAGCGAACGGCTGATCGCGATTTCCTTTGTCAGTCGGTTTGTTAATCGCGCAAGGTCAAACGTAGTTCGTGAACTACAAACGCACTAACTGTTTCGATTTGATAACAGTGTGCATTGTAACTTATTTTTACATAAGTAAAGTAGTATACATCGCATCATGAGAATAAAAGGGACATTTTGCATTTTGAGCAAATGACAAAATTATGTTCAAATTTTCATGTAAGTAAATTTAAAAGGACGTAAAATGTTTTGGCGTTTTCTAGCACAAAATCGTCTCTTTCTAATTTGCTAGACGTAAGACTACTTTATAAGAAGTATTAAGAAGTAGCCGATTTGCCGAAATTTTGGTTTTCAATTTCTTAGTTTTCAAAAAAACAATTTCTGCTGGTGTATTCTCCATCCTCATCCGATCTGCGTCATTCGTTTGAATTATACAATTAAAAGTGTATATTTTAAACTATACCGTTAAAAAAATGTATATTATAAAATATGGGACTAACAAGCCGCTCCACAACAAGTGCACTCGTGCCTTCAATCCGCTGAAGATTGAAGTGCATTACGAGATAAAACACGTCTAGTTTCATATAATAACTATGTAAAAGCAGTTTTAACAACGTTCGTTCAATAATAATATCCATTCATATAATCTACCATTTTCCATTCATTTTATATTATATATTATATAATCTACAAGTTGCTAATCGACCACAAAATGTTACATCATGTTAAATCTATACTAATATTATAAAGCTGAAGAGTTTGTTTGTTTGAACGCGCTAATCTCAGGAACTACTGGTCCGATTTGAAAAATTTTTTCGGTGTTAGATANNNNCCATTTATCGAGGAAGGCTATAGGCTATATATCATCACGCTAAGACCAATAGGAGCGGAGCACCAATGAAGAATGTTTCAAAATCGGGTTTTTTTTTTCTAATGTGAATTTATAAAATAAATTATTATATTATTATATTATATTATAAATATTAAATTTCGGTTAATGTATGTCACGTTATATTTCTTTTAAACGCGGGTGAAACCGCGAGGTCAGCTAGTAAATACATAAAGAGTAAACAAATGAAAAGTCTGGTATAGTTTGGTTGTTGTTGCCTATAAGCCATCTGAGTTACCAGTTTTACAATGAGACGGCGATCACGATCCATTTAATCTGGATTGAAATACTATAAATACGACTTAACGCTTTTTTTCACCTGGGGGCGCTCATTCACTATGTGAGACTTTGATGTTTTGCGACTTCATGTTGCCTTCGGTGAAATATAGTGAGATTGCCTCGTAATAATGTTAAAATTTATTTTCAATATTATATTTAAAAAAAACCTGATATTAAGCCAACAATCGTGAGATTGTATGAGATTCGACTCGACGCTGTCCCCTCCTAAATATCATTCGGAGTATAACACTTTCCATACCCAGCAAATAAATCTAAAATTTTTGCTATATGTATATTTCCGTTTTCGTATGTCCGCTTACCTGAGCCTGAAACCCGGCACTGTACGTACCTGATACTCCGACCGGTACGATTGCACCGCCACCTAGGTCATTAACGCTAATCACAAATATTCGTTGCATATAAAAACTTCGATAAGTAATCAAAATCATACGTCCGAACAAGATAATCCCTAAGTCTCTTCGATGACGAACTCATACAAGTACATCATCCTTCTGATCCTTCCAGATAAGAACATCGCATTTGTAGTTCTGTTATACAGGATCTATTTATATTTATATTATTTATCAATCAGTACAACATTTTTTATTCTTTGTTTGAGTTGATTTAAGCGTCGTAGAACCGCGATAATTCCGACAATTTGTTGTAATTACGACTGCAAACTTATCTTTGCTATATCACAGACATGTATCTAAGACTAAAAGCCAAATTCTGATATTCCTGCTCGTAAACTTTTGAACAATGTGGAACACAAGCCTGTGTAACGATTGCATTCGTTACAATTTTTGGTCTCTACAACTACAACGCTCTATAAATGGAGAAGACCCGGTCGTCTACTGGTTTTTAGCAGTGTCGGTGTTTTCAAATAATACATAAGGTATCCGATATGGTTTAATAACTGTTACAATAATAACTAGTAGCAAGGATGACTAAATAAGAAGTAAAGTCCCCTCTGAAATACGAAACATCTCCATGATCTATACATATACTAACAATCAAAGTTTTACGTGTCTATCCATCGCAAAATTTGCAAGAAAAAATAGTTTAGAGTACTGAGACTAAGTAATCATGTTTGTTATTACAATCTCTGTTCTGTATCTGTTTAAAATCTCATCATACCATAAACTACTGAATTGAATTTGAAAGATTGAAAATTTCGAGGTAACATTTAATCGATTTCTTATTAAAAGGCATCTTTTAGAACGCGGGTGAAGTCGCGAGGCACAATTAGTTGTCTAATAAACCGAAAATAACATCGTTGGCGATGGATCTGTAGTGTAGTACACAATCAATAAATTGGTTCACGAGCGAACAGTCTACACGCGTTACTCGAGCTAAATATTTATCTTTAAGCAAGTATTAACTTTGCTGGTGTTTGAACCCAGAATCCAAGTATTTCAATGTTTAAGTCTTATATTGAAAACAATGAACTGACTTTTTTGAACCCACTACTTTCAATATAACTTACTTTTTCTTAAGAGACAAGTAACATTGTTAAAATTATTAAAACAAAATCCGACTAATTAAAAACTATTGGTTGCCTGTATTGGTTTCAGTTTACTGATTTTCACTAGTCGGTTTTTCGTTTTTATAAAAATATATTTAGTTTAATGCCTTTTATCAGTTTTCATCAAAATAATAGCATAAATATTTTTAGAATGGTCTATTGACTAGCTTTCATTTGATACCCATATAATCATGAGACTTTGCCAAAGGGAGATCTCCCGCCAGGCAAGGTGATCATGTCTGGGTTGCGGTCGTGCTCCGACAGTCTTTGTGCGGAACTTGTATATATGCAGGATATTGAGAAAATTCCGATAGCGTCAGTCAGATTAAGGTGGCGCCATCTGTTGATGAGTAGCGGGAGGTCGCCACAATAGTAAACGAGTCGTCTCTTACCCCTTTTTGCTCTTTTTTCGTCAAGCCGTTTAGGCTGTAGCGCGTGCCAAATAAATGGACATACATACACATACGTACTCTCGAAAGACCTCACCCCCCTTCTGACGCAGTCGCGTAAAAATACGGGTTAGTTTTGTTTCTTAATTGAAAGATTGATAAGAAATATTGTATTTTAAGTTGTGGATCGATTTCGCCTGTAAAGCCAATGATTTCAATCCATTTGTTATTTTATTATGATTATAAGGACCAGTCTATTTACAATTCCAGTTTCCAGTGGGTAGTTATAACATAGTATTTACTTTAAGCAAGTAAATACTATGTTATAACAGATGATTATGCGTGTCATGATATGGAACTTAAAAAAGAAGAATTAACTAGACTTAGGGTAGGTAAATTAATTTACCAATAATACTTGTGAACGATTTGACTACGATCGATTCAAAATATCGACAGTAAAGAAATTAAAACCATGTGGTACAACCAGTGTAGTTCGATCGGGAAGGAACACTGCCACACCTATTACTACTGTGAAGCAATTCTTGCGATTCGGTGGTAGGGTGTGGTTGCCAGCTAATATATATATGAGGACTTAGATGGTCATCAGCTAGAATCCCTGTATATTAAGTTGCTTACAGCTGTCAATGTGCGGCAGTAACTTCATACCATCAGGTTGATGACATGCTCGTTTGCTACTCAAATCAGATAAAAAAAAACCGCGTATCGTGAGAACCCGTTACAAATTAAAATGTATCAATTCCGCGATAATATAAGGGCTAAAATAAAGAACTGTATATGTTCGGTACAGCTTGATTCTTTGGTTCTAAGTTAGGTTCTTATTGATTGTCATTGTGGCGAAAGAGACGGTTTTTGTCACTGCGACTAAACGTGACCGGCGTGACGTCATTATTCGCAATAATAATCTGTAATGCACAATGACTCATAGAAAACGCTTTTACTGTGACCATGGACACAGACACTGTTTTTATAGAAATAAATAAATAAAATTATATAAAAACAGATAAACCGGCTATTGAAACTAAAAAGAGAAAATAAGTACTACAAAAGACTATCACAAATATAATATATATTTATATATAATACGAGCGTTTTTATATACACAGATAGTTTATATATAACACATTAACGATAAGGAATTAACTTCAAAATAGTAACATTACTATTCTGACGTTAACTCTTTAAATTAAATTAAAATCACTATATTTAAAACAAAAAGGTGGTAGAACTCTTTGTGGTTCGACTCCGGAAGCACCATCGCCACACCTAAATCTGCCTAATAACAGCATTGTTGTGCGCTGTTGTATTGTGGTCTGAAGGGTGTGGTTAGGAAGACATACTTTTTCGGGGCATTTCATCTTAGTGCTCAGGGGTAGCGACGCATCTGTGGCTAACCTTAGGTGAGACTTTGATCTTACCTAGGATTGATTACAGATGTTTATGGTCGGCAGTAGCCACTTACCATCAGGTGGGCTACAGGCTCGTTTGCTACTTCCATACTATAAAAAAATATATATATATATTATTATATACTCCATTAAATTGTACGTGTAAGTAATTATTACGAATCAACTGGTAAGTTACATGCAGACTATCCGCGTATCGTTAGTCCCTACGCCCGGTTGGTGTACACGGCCCACTTGACGAATAATGAACGTGCAAACAGGGCTATCTGCACTTGTACACGTGACTTGTGTACTCGATAGTCGATACACTGTTGACCGGTTAATTGTATCGCGCTCATTGTGATGCCTTTGTAATGTGACAAGTCACATGTTCTCTAAAACTACGACTACGTTTATAAGTTGCGATGATGAAAAAAGTAAATTAATTATAAAATTAAAGATGCACTAAGCCGTATAGTCTTGGTGCTGAAGAGTACCACTCCCTCTTGTTTCGTGGATGTAGTAAGAAGCGACTTAGTGTCGAAAATCCAGGAGATAACCAATATATAACCTCAACCATCGCCCCTGGCATGCGTGGTTCCCAACACGCAAGCTAAGGCTATTTGCAAAGAACCCAATAAAGAGAGCCCTTTGACAACTTGAATATTTAGACTCGCATCTTTTTTATATTCTTAATCAATTAGAAAACGTCTATATTCTGATCGATTTCGATTGTCGATCTGTGATCGATCGCGACTTCCCAACAAAATCAAGTTGGGTCACTAAATTTTCCATAGCAAAATGCATTCGCTATTAATAATATAAAATTAAATTTAATATTTAAAAGAAGGCGAAGGGTACCGCTCAACTTAGTCAGACCCTTTATTCTATTGACTATCTGTTTATTTACTAGATTTTAATTGTTAAGCCTGTGAACGTAACGATTATCAAGTCTCCTTATATTGTTTTAGGTAGTAAGGTATCCAGTCTCTAAACTTAGCGGTACTCCGCCGCGACATTGTAGTACAATATTAACGAGAAAATGTTATATTTCTATAATTAAAATATAGGTTTAACTCTTTGTAATTTGATGGCTCATCTATAGACATTATTTTTGACTTTTTAAATGGTTGCCCACTTAATCTGTACAGCGTTGGGGGCTTTTTAAATTTTAAATTTTATTTT
>MOOZ01000282.1:2201441-2214621 GCA_002930495.1 Cecropterus lyciades
CAGTGCCAGACGAGGTGATCATGCCTAGGAAGCGGCCTTGCTCCGATTGCCTCTATGTTGGCAATCGAAGTATATCTGGATGATATTAAGAATGCTTCGTTAGCGTGATTCAGAATACACTGACGCCATCTATTGATGAGTTGCGGGAAGTCCACTCATATAAATATTAGGAATATAATCGACTGAAATTAAATTTAAATCAGATTGAATAAAATAACCTTTTTAATTCAAATCTATTCAATCATTACAATTTATAGTTATGTTGCATTTTCGAGTGAAACTAACCTAAGGTGTACTACTTAGCTAAATTATAATCGATACACATTTAATTAATCTTTATGGTAATTTGACTAATTTTATACTCCTATTTGAACCAAATAACCGTTCTCTGTGGAGGCACATAGCGTATCTCCTGCGACCTATACATAATGATATGCCAACAACATATTTACTTATAAATAATATAATCATATTAAGAACCTAATATTCGGACGATTCTCAAAAAAAAAAATGAAAAACCACCTTCAATGCAAACAGTTTCCATTTCCCCGTTGGATGCTCATATTGAAATATATTGTATTTTCTTAGATTATATCTAATGATCCTTTATCCAGGTAATCCCGAACGCAATCCTGGTATGCACGGAGGGCGAGAAGAACTTCCTGACTTCGTTCTCCGGCCGCGACAAGGCGTACCTCATGCTGTTCAGGATATGGCAGAACGCGCTCATGGACCAACCCTTGACCAGCCAGGAGATATGGCAATGGGTAAGTGGGTCACACCTGGTTATTTTGAGGAAGTCGTGGAGATATGACGCGACATGTACCCTGAAATCGAAGTTTCCCAAGCTATTTGTATAAATTCAATGGGTCACTACACCTGTGGTTACTTTCTCAGCAAGTCTTCGAGAGATTTTGAAATAACTTCTATCTCTTATAGTATGAAAGGAGTAAACGCATGCAGCCTACCTGGTAACCCTAGGTAAGATCAAAGTTTCATCTAAGGTTAGCCATAGATGCGTTGCTACCCCTGAGGACTAAGATGGAATGCCTCGGAAAAGTATGTCTCCCTTACCACACCCTTCAGACCAGAAGACAGCAGCGCATAACACTGCTGTTATAAGGCAGAAATAGGTGTGGCGGTGGTCCAGAGTCGAACCACAAAGAACTCTACCACCGTCGACTATATAATCCCTTCTGTAATGTATTTCCAAAAATAACATTATTTTAGCATTAAATTAAGTTACAAAGCAAATAATAGAATTTGCCCTACTTGTTTGGAATGTCTCTCCCTTAATTCACAAAATAATAATAAAATCAATGTATGTTGATTACAACGTTATCCCATGGGCACTAATTGTAAATTGGTAGGAAGTCAATGGGAAAGAGATATCGAAAAAGAAATTTGAAAAACTACAAATGACAATATGTTCCACCTAAACGAAAATCTTGAAAATATTTCAGTTGAAAAATACAATGTATATTTAATGAAGTCATTCATTATTATTCAGAAAGACTGCGTTCTTGAAAGCCGAAATGTGTTTGAAACCATCTCGCGCGCGTGAATCATGAGTGGGATATTTTTTAGGTTTTTCTCTTTTTTTATAAAATTGAAATAGCAAATGAGCATGCAGTCCACCCGACGGTAAGTGGACACGTGTAAGCATCTTCATATAACCATTATATAACTATTTTTAGGCATTATAATAAGTAATAGCAATATATTAAAAACTTTTGCAGTTTCTTTAATACAATTTCATTAAAATTGTTGAAATGTTTGCTAAACGATAATTAAATAAATAAATATAGAACAGGGTTTTGACTGAAGTCAATTACACTTGCATAATTACATCCGAAGATTAGTATCCGAAGTTTTTTTTTTATAGTATAGAAGTAGCAAACGAGCCTGCAGCCCACCTGATGGTAAGTCGCTACTGCCACCCATAGACTTCTGTAATCAACCCTACGTAAGATCAAAGTCTCATCTAAGGTTAGCCACAGGTGCGTTGCTACCCCTGAGGACTAAGATGGAATGCCTCGGAAAAGTATGTCTCCCTTACCACACCCATCAGACCAGAAGACAGCAGCGCATAACTCTGCTATTAGGCAGAAATAGGTGTGGCAGTGGTGCTTCCGGAGTCGAATCACAAACAGTTCTACCACCTTCGAAGTTGATCGCCTCATATAAAATTGAGCCGGCAACCACACCGTTCAACTGAAATGCAAGAAGAGACATAGGTGTAGTGGCGGTACCTCCCTCTTGGAATCATACTTGCCAAAGGTTCTTCTAAATCATATTCATTAGACTCAGCTATTTCGAAGGTGAATATTACCTGTTACGTTCTTATAAATTAAATCAAATCATTTATTATTTGTGGAACATGGGTACAATAAAAGTTTTAACAAAGTTCTTGAAATCCTCCATATTCCCGCCACAGGTGGGCACGTAATGAATTCCTCTATGCTCGTCTCAAAGTCCAATCAATCTTTTTGAAGATTCTTTTTTATATCGATAACGCTAAAGCTCATCAACAGCCAACAAACAAAAACAAAGAAAGTGATTAACAAAAAAAAAAAACAAAAGGTATCACACTGTCTTCCTCTACTTATTTGCTCGTGTATATATATATATATATGTGTATAGGTTTGATTTTCATTTCACTCGGAATCTGTGCTAACCCGAATATTCCCATCAGTATTCCGCCAGCGGTGTTGACGTCCCGCTGCTCAGTATGCGCATACACCACGCGGCCACTACGATGTTGCACCTCTGTTAACACACGGCCGAATATTGTGACTTATTAAGACGTGAAAATAAAGAAAGTGTACAAGAAGTTATACTTCTTTAATACGTGAAATAAAATGTCTTTATCTACAAATCGTCAGTTACAACTATTTTGTGCTATACTATTTTTTTCTGTTTATATACCACCATTTTTAAGATGGAGAATAAAATCTATCTTCTGTATATTACATCACATTTGACTAAACCAGAGGCTTGTTTAGCAAGATACTTTGATAGTTAATTCTGTCCCAAGCTGTTTTGCCTTATATGTAATGTACATGTATCGTGAAATCGTGCGACGAAACATACTGAATATTACAATTTAGCAAAATATGAACATGAAGGATATATATAAAAAATTATACTTCTTTTTTATATGATGTAAATTATGATAAAACATGTTATAGTTAAGTAAAGAGGAATTGAGTTAACAAAAATAACCTATTACAATTAAATTTGAGAAATATATTCGTGATAAGCACGCATTCAAATATCAATCATAGTATTTATTTTTCCTAAAAAAGTATACCTTCTGACAAATTGAAAAGTCTGCAATTGCCTACAATTAAATGAAAATGCTTTTTTTTAAATAATAAACTAAATGAATAATTGTATAAAGCAATAGCTACCTAACATAAATTGATTTATGTGTCACTTTACTTATTTTTATTCCTGACAAAGTTTCATAATTATTTTCATGAGTCCAACAGCAGCTGTTGGAGAAACATATCAGGCCGGCTAGTCTTTGATCTCTTTCTCACCCTATGGTAAGGAGGGGCGAGTAGACTATGAAATTTGTCGATAAATAACACAATGTTCTCCTGTATGATTTTTTAAGGAGAGGAGGGAAGTCCAGCAACCCAACTAAATGTTTTATCGATAAGGTCTAAGTTGAATACATATTTATCTTTTTTTGTCTCAAAATAATATTATATTTAACTGAAATATTATCATTTATAATCTAATTAATATCTAACTCATATCGCTCATTTGGTGCAACATTGACGTAAATGCTATTATATTATTTATTAATAACACTTACGTCGTCGTACCAAATAAGTGATATGTATACAACAGAGCAATGTCTAAAAATATTGTAATCACAGACTCTATATTAATTATGTAAAACACAAAAGTACTATGCATATATCAAAATCCCTCGTTAAACAGAATACTTCCGTAAGTATTATGAGGATTTAAAAAATAAACTGTAATATGAATGTTTTTTTGTACGTACGTTCATGAGCGAGTGGTAGCAAGTAGGGATGTATAAAATTTCGGATCTGGATACGGATACGGATATAATATTATACCAATATAATATTATATCCGTATAATATTATACCGATATAATATCCGTTCGTTTCGGATAGTTTCGGTTACGGATATTATATTTTTAGGGAATTTTATACAAATATGTGATAATTTAGTTTTATTTCTATGTTATCATTTGCAATTACAATCAGTAATAATTATAGCTACCTAATCAATTCTAATTGTTATTGACTAAAAATAAAAAATACATTTCTCCAAACATATCCGAAATTAACCGAAATTTTATATCGGATACGGTTTCGGATATTTTTTTTATTTCGGATATCAGATAGTTTCGGTTACGGTTACGGAGCTTCATGACATCCCTGGTAGCAAGGACATATTCGCTCAGTCGGATACGCTGAGAATATAGGTTGCACGTTTAACCAAATGTGAGGAAAAGTACTGTAGATTTTAGTACTTTTGGGATAGTAGTTGGTAGTAACAGTGACCTTGCTGGTAATACTTTCATAATGTGTTTTTAAATAGTGTGCAGTTGAGATATATCTGATGGTTTTTGGTATTTAAAACATTTGTAAACGTTTGAGGTAATTTTAAATTTTATTTTTAATTAAGTCACTAAATATTTGCTTACATTAAATTTATAATTATAAAGGTGATTTTAAGAAAGGAATTCGAACCACTGCAACATATTTTTTTTCCACTTTGCCCAATTGGCAAATATAAGAGGAACGAGAGACTGTCTATAAAAAAATGTGAAATCGCGACGTAACTTCACTGTATTTCTTTAATATATTTTTTTATATTCTCTTATTTTTTTATAATCTCTTATTTTTTCTTTTTTTGCCGCTGTTGTGCTCCTTAAAATCATATCAACGTTTTGTCTATGCATTAGTTATTAGTGAAAAATTTGCTGATTAATTGATTATTTTGCTGATCTCTGTTATCTGTACCATAATTATTGTATGTTTCTCAAATATACTACTACTTAAGAGGTAAATATGTTCACAAAAAATATCTTAAAAAAAATTGTTTTGTTCTGACCGCGAAATGAGTTTGAAATTAACAAGGGAGAAGACACTAGACGCAAGCGGAAAAAATGTAGTTGTTATTTTTAAAAGTTGTTTGAATTTTCAAGATAAAATATTATATTTTCATACATTCTCGTACTAAGCCTTACATAACCGATTCTCCGTTAATATGTCTATTGATTAATACATAAGTGTATTGTACAATTTTTGTAATGCTTAATATTCATATTATTATGATTCACTAAAATTGTATTTTTAGCGAATGTTTCAATTATATAATATTTTTCCTATTAAATTCGAGTAACAGGACAATGTTATATCTATTGGAATAAGTTCGTAAGATACGAATACTCGTAATATACAGTGTTGATGAATTTTTGAATTATTGATATGTCTTATCAGTAGCATAAAATTATTTCTAATTTTAATAGTTCATGTCTCATATCGATTGTTGCAATGTCTAAAGTAGGCTTGGACAAAAAAATCGATATATCAAAATATCCATATTTTTTAAGAAAATAATCGATATAAATCAGCGATATTTTTTCGCGAAATATCAACTTTGATATTTATTTTCGGATATCAAGTACTAGTATACTAGCATGTGTTGGTGTGTTTTCATTTTTTTACAAATTATTTTGATATTTCAGATTAAGTAATCGGTAATCGGTCATTGACTGACCCTTATATTTAGTAAGGGTCGTTGTATCGTTTTCCAATTTTGTCACTAACATTATTAGTTATCAGTAAAAAAATACCTAAGGTGTTTTAAGGTTAAAGTGGTAGAGACCTTTGTGAGTGTGGGGAGGGACCTTCGCCACATCTATTTCTGTCTAATAATAGCAAAATTAAGCGTTGCTGAGAAAGAAGACATATTTTGCCGAGGCGTTACAACTTAGTTCTCAGGAGAAGCTAGGCATCTGTTGTCGACTCATCTTATCTGTGGTTAATTACAGATATATAAATTATGTGAGGTGATTATGACGGTTTTTTTCATTCATGTTGGCGAGACGTATTGAGATTTGTATCAACCCACATCCCCGCTCGCTTATCAAAACGTGATATTAAACGAACCCTCCTCCCTAAGTGAGATCTGATAAGATTGGTTTCCCCCTTCCTCCCACGACGTCACACGTAGTTAATGGGACATCGTAACGTGTGTTGCAGGTGCACACGTGCTACGGGGACGAGCTGGGCTTCAACTCCGACGACGAGGGCTACGCGCGGGATTGCGGGGACGAACCGCCGCCACCGGACAACTCTGAGGTAAACACTCACTAGGACTTAGTTTCTTTTCCATTTTATCATTATTTTCTTTTTTTCTTTTATTTTCTTTACTTTTTCTATTGAACTTCTTTTTAATTATTTACTACTTACTTTAATTCAGACGTTGATTTTTTGCTTCACTGCTGATAAATTCTTAAATCAATAAGTCGGGTCGATAAGTGGGTTTAAAACCACGCTACGGTACTAGGACTGAACAATTCCCGACTGTAAAGTTTATCTAATTTCGCTTTCGATCTTCCACATCACGAGAGATAGAAGAGTAAAAGCCAGCTGATATTCCACCTTAACTTTTTTTTTATAGTATAGAAGTAGCAAACGAGTTTGCAGCCCACCTGATGGTAAGTGGCTACTACCGCCCATGGACATCTGTAATCAACCCTAGGTAAGATCAAAATCTCACGTAAGGTTAGCCCCAGATGCGTTGCTACCCCTGAGGACTAAGATGGAATGCTTCGGAAAAGTATGTCTCCCTTACCACACCCTTCAGACCAGAACACGGCAGCGCAATACACTGCTGTTATTAGGCAGAAATAGGTGTAGCGGTGGTGCTTCCGGAGTCGAACTACAAAGAGTTCTACCACCTTCAACTGCAACTTCAACTGCTTCTTAACAATGAAGAAGATAAGCTTGTGTAAGGTAAATAGAAACTTAGTTACCGGGTAAAGTAATATAATCTATATTACTTAAGTAAGTAAGTAATATAACTGTTAACCTCTAAATGAGGTTAACAGTTATATTACTTAACAGGTATATTACTTTAACCTCTCCCTTCAAAATGATTACGTTGAAAGTAGAAGTCACGTGGACTAATTGGGAACATTACGAAAAACTTCAAGACATCTTAGACGTCTTAGTGCCAAGTTTTTTAAGTGCCAACCTTTAAAAATAAATTTATGACCTTTCATTTATAACATTTTTAAATTCGTATTTTATTTTTTCTAATTAAAAATGTAATACAAAACCAAAACCTGAATTTTACTATAGAAATAAATATCCCATACGAAAAAGTAAGACGATCGAATCCATTTCAGAAATTGTATCTCAGTCACTTGTTTACGTTTCATGTGAAACGTTAGAATTGTAAATGAAATTGTTCAATGTCAATATTTGAATACGGCGCAGTAGTTTTTTGGCCCGCGGACTTCGCTTAGGGAATTTTTATCATGAAATAAGCCTCCATTCATCAGCCTCTTAGAGGTCCCCTGTTGGACATAGACCTCCACTAATGGGGATTTTTGACAACAATCACATGCATGTTGGTAACTGCAGTGGGTAGTCACTTTACATCCGTCCATCTTTCATCCAAACATTATCCTCTTTCTGACGCAGTTAGGTAAAAAATATTTATTTTATTTTATCGTAGATTAAAATTTTAATCTACGATAAATCTCATTGGTGAACAAATTGACGTCCATCCATTAATGACTCAACTAATGGGGTTTGTGCCAATAGTCCCCACGCGTATTGGTGACCGCATCGGTGTTGATGTTAGACAGGAAGACGCCGCCGTCCATTACTTGGATTTTGTGTCTCAGTCCTACGTCATAAATCCCTCACTTAAAGATAAGCCTTGCCCAGTAGTGGGAAAAATATGGGTTGACGATTGCCGACTAAGTTAAAATAAAAAAGGGGAACGTACCCAAACCACGTGACCTATTTTTGACAAATATTGAACCCCTCCCTTGGGTACGTTCCCTATAATAGTTAGAACTGATCACTAAGTTAGAATACCTCGCATTAATATTTATTATTATCGTGAGATTATAAAGTGCGTCGTCGTAATCGGTAATCTATTCGATATGATATCGATATCTGTTCCCGATAAGAATTAACTACCGCCAGTCGCCGACCACCAATCGCCATGGTCAGAGTGTTGAGGAAATCTAGGAAGAAAGTATGTGTTGGTATTTAAAGTTATACAAAAATGATAGTATCAAATGATTCAAAACTTCATATTCATTTTGTCTGTAATAAAATAGGAAAATGTGTTTACTTGAGTACGTAGTGACAATGTTGGTTGAAATGTGTGTTTATGTAATTTCACTAAAACTGTTATTTATATATTAATTTTGTCCTTAACTTCGTAGTCATGGCCGAATATTACACAAAAACCGAAACGTTTTTACCTGTAAGAAATTACATACCTAAAAAAATGTTTATTCTATCCATCTGTCATTCCTTTGAGGTAAATTGAATAAAGGCATCTAATGGTTATTACCAAAGGTAACCTTGCTTGGCGTGCTTGTTGGTGACCGCAGTAGGTGTTCATGTTACACGAGTAGGCGCTGCTGCCTATCTTCTGGAGCTTGGTATCTCAAGTCGACTACGACACTCACGAGAAGAGAGGGCGTGGTGATATTCTACACTTTCACCACACAGCAATTGTTACACTATGATAATCTTCAGATAACTATCCGAAGATTAAGATTAATAAACTTCAAATACCATAGATTAGTAATATATTCTATTTTAAATGCTCGATTAATAAAAAGTTTAATTTGTCTGTCGTCTAACTAGTTTTAATGACAAGAATATAGTAAGATGTTGGGTGGTGTCTCCCGGTAGGAGGCGATCGACTCGTCGTCGATGGAGGCGAGCGGCGCGGGCGACCGCCCTGCGCATGCGCCGGACTCTTCCCCACTTAGAGGTAACACCCATCGCTACTACACCCACTTGCTCTCCTCACACTTCCTCCTCCTTTACTCTTCTTCTTCTTCTTCATAGTTACTCCTCACCCATTCTTTCTCCTTTCTCATCCCTCAACTTTTTTCTACTCTATACCCGTCCAACTCACTTACCTTCCCTCCTCTCTGACCCTTCTTGCCCCTCGCCCTTACTCTCTTACTTCCACTCTCTCTCTTTCTACCTTCCACTCTTTCTTACATACAGCCTTTATCCCCTCTCTCTTTCTACTCCCTTGCCAGTTTTCCCCATTGGTCCACTCATTCACTCCACCCAGCACGACGTTCTGACGTAAAGCTAAAAAATAACTTGTTAGCGAGATTTGAGTCATAATAACGTGTCAAATCACGTTCATATAATTCGCAAATCAATCCTATGTAGAGAATAATAATATGCCACGAGTAAGACAAACTGTAAATAAAACAAACTTATGTATTGCGTGGTTTAAAAAAAATATTAATATATTGTCCGCGATAAACTCCTAAACTACTGAACCGATTTGAATCAAATTTGCACAACATGTGCAGTTTAATCCAACTTTAAAGATAGAATAGCTTATTTTAATATATATAAATTACGTGTCACGTTGTTTGTCCGCTATGGACTCTTTTCCCATAGTCAGATATATTATATGTTGGTTTATGTCTAGTTGGATATGCAGAAAAACAATACATTTTGCTACCAGATAATATAACTACATCAAATATTGTATACAAAGAAGTATTAAACAATTAAAATAAACATAATAAATGATAATTATTTCAATATTCACTTAAAAGGTAGTAAACAAAGGTTACAAGATTTTTACATCAATTATTAGATTAGATTAATAAAAAAAATTAATGCCTAACGAAGTGGGTACGGGCCTGCTAGTAATAAATAAATAGTAGACGGTACTATTTCATTTTGTATAAAATGAGTATAACTGCACCCTCCTTTACGAAGTTCTGGTAATATTGAATAAGAAATATCATCTCAATTTAGTATGTTGCAGAGAATTTACGAACAAAGGCATATTATAAGATATATATTGTCACAACAAATGAGGTCCTTTATTCCGTATTTTTATCACAGTTCCATAGAACGTGACGTATACGTCATTCATTCACTGACACAGTATTAAGTTCATGTTGTAATGTGGTGTATTAAATATGTTTGGATACTTAAATTAAGATGTGGTGTAAATTTATTTATTTAAATTGCGGTCTTTTACATTGTATTTATATTCTCTGAAATTGAAAGTAGCGTTAGCGTTTCAAATAAAAACACTATTAAACATTTTTATATATCTCACGGTGATAATAAAAGGGACCTAATGCGATATTCGCATCTAGTGAAAATGACAAAATGTGTTTACATATTAAGAAGATAATTAATAATATTAAGTTTATTTAAGCCTGCGATTAATTAAAAAACATTAATATTTTTCCTTTTTAGCACGAAATCGCTAGACGACAAGTTACGCTATTAGGAATAGTTTCAAGTATTTAACTCGATTTTTCGAAATTTTGAGTTCTCAGTGCGAATTACCATGATACGTGAAAAGTACTTTTAAAAGTAATCATGATAAATAACGAATAATGTGTGGAGATCTTGAATTACTTTGCGCTAGGATACAAGAAGGCTGCGAGCAGGCTGCAGAGGTTATTGGTGGTATATTATATATTTAATGACCTACATTTGTATTTGACCTATTTTTATAAGTAGATAGGTAGAGGGAGTAAAACTATTCAAGGCCAGCGGCAATAATTATTATGTATCTCAATACTAACATTTATATATAATATTTACAGAAGTCTAGTTATTAAAAGCTTATAATATATTATAATTTCTACTATACATATACTTCAACTCTATATTTTATGTTTGTAGTATTTCCTTACTCTTTTCTGTTTAAGCAGTCTGGATTTTCGATTATTTTTTAATAATTAATTTAACTCCAAAGCTTAAATGTACCCGTATAACCCACCATAGTGTATATATATAAAAAGAGTATTGTGTGTTCAGTGACGAACGGCGGTCGCGAGGACGAAGCGGGCGACGCGCTGCCAACAGACATGTCGGACACTAGCGACAGCGAGCCAGAGAAAAACCACAAGTAAGACGCCGTTACAATTGTCTTTGTACCTGTTTGTACCTGAACGAGCATGCTGTTCACCTGATGGTAAGTGGCCATTGTCGCCCATGGACATCTGTAGTCAACCCCGGATAAGATGCGTCTTTTTTTTAATATTTAATAAGCAAATAAGCGTACAGCTCGCCTGATGGTAAGTGGTTACTATCGCCTATGTAATCAACCACTGACAAGATCGGTCTTACCTGAGGCTGGCCAGATGCGACACTAGCCCTGAGAACTAAGTTGCAATCATCCCCAGATAACCTTAAAGTCTTAAGTGAGGATGGCCATAGATGTAGTACAGTAGCGCTTAACACTGTTGTTATTAAGCTGAAATCGGCGTGAAGGTGTTGCTTTGTAATTCACAAGATTATATCCTCTTTGGACTCAGTTGTTTTAATTTCACTCTGTATGTATGGCCTGATGTATGTTTCATGTATGTAACTGCCAAATAAAAATTATCTCGACTGACAATTTATTAGTACCCCCTATAAAATCAGAGCTTTATAATATTTTCTTCGATATTTAAACCATTCATTCAAATTTCTTTACTGGATTTGAGTTATTCCTTCGTTTTTGTCTATGACCATGGCACCCGTGTCACATGAAAACCCTACTGTGATGTTGGATAAAGAAAGCATTATTATTATTATTTGCACGTAATCTCACGTAATGTTTCCATCCTACGTCCACAGCAACGGCGAAGTAGAGAAATGCACAGCGAGTCACGAGGGCAAGCTGCTGCTGCGGCAGGAGTTCCCCTTCAACATCGACCAGATGTTCACCATGATCTTCACCAACTCCAGGTTTAATCTGGAACTGCTGGCCGCTAGGAGTACTACGGACTACGTACAGGTGATATATTCCTCTACTATGCATACTCTTCAGTTATCTGCATATTGTAGAATTCCTTACAATTTACGGAAACGAATAAAATCTAAAACTTAAATATCGTCTTAATTGAACTTAAATCTAGCTAGATTGAGAGAATTGTATTGGACTGTGTATTGAACCCGCTCCATATGATATCAATTATATCTTAGCGGATAAGCCCCGACAGTGTTACAAAGTATTTACGCAAAAACTGTTTTATAAACGTGCTCACAAGTAGCAATATCTGTGAACTACCCCAAGGAAGAATCTAATTATACTTGCAATCGATCACAATCGTATATGAACCACATACCATCAAGTGGACTACCAGATTTCTTTCTTTCTCGTTTTCAATTTTAATCGGTCTAACTTAGACTTATCGCAGATATACAACTTTTAGTTGAACAACTGTTTAGTTGTCCCTTAAAAGTACGTGGAATATATGCAGATTCTTATACGCCCAACGAGATTGTTGCTCAATTAAAACACAAAAAAAAAATACATCGATCGCGTTTTGATAAATACCTAAACATTCGATCAAAGGTGAAACTGCGAAAAACTAGAACATAAATCTATAACGACTATATTGACTGCATGTGCATTGACGTAGACTAAACTGTTTGATCGACATGAAATAATAAAATAATAATAGTTGTGTGTTTAACACATTGTTTGACCAATATAACACTTGTTAGGCGGTATTTCTTAGTTTTTAAGTCGTCAGCTGTACTGTATCAGTAGTCTTTCGCAGGCACCGTGGCAGCCGCAGAACGGTCTGAAGTGTCGGCAGATCAGCTACACGCTCGGACTGACGTCAGGGCCAATAGGACCCAAAGAGGTGCACGTCACTGAGGTGCAGGTGTGTAATCCCACCGATGACTTTATTTATCTATCTTTTGAATAAATTAATTGTGAAATAGACGTATACAAGGGAGGCGGGGCTTAGGGGGTTAGAAATCTCTCCTCATGAACAGAAGCAAGAAAAAAATTACAAAAAAGAAACATTTTTTTGTTGCCTTACTACAAGAGGTTCTACCACCTCCTAAACCTTATTACACGCTTGAGCTTGTGAAATATCCGAACTCATTACACGCTCGAGCTCGTCACACGCCCGACCTCATTACACGCTCGA
>MOOZ01000282.1:2230415-2241479 GCA_002930495.1 Cecropterus lyciades
TGACTCATAGAATAAGAAACCTGCTTCATATGAGGATCTTTTTAACTAAGGAATTGTATACTTCTGTTTTATGTAATAACTTTAAATGAGCATATCAATTAATAAAACACAATATATTTTTACAACTTTATTAGACATTAAACCAATACAATTAAACCAAAAGAATAGCATTGATGACACCATCATTTTCAGGATTATTCGTGACTTGAGCATATTTGCCCCAAACAACTTTGCCGGCTTGCGTAACGAGACCCAACTCTGAGATGTTGACTTCGATGACAGTACCCTTCGTGATCACACCCAGACTTGTGTACATCTGTGAACTGGGGTTCTTCTTCACACCGATGATGGGTAAACAGAATGTGGCTTTCAGCTCCGGGTGAGTGACATGAGCTTTCTTGAATCTCAATGCCATCGGCCGAATGAACCTCTCAAACTTTGGTGGTTTCCGGGTGAAATTCTCACCTACAAACGTGACTTTCGTTACCATACGCTTCCACGCTTTTCTCTTGGACTTGCCGGACTTCAACACTTTAAATACTTCAGCGTCTGCCTGTGCTCTGACTTTTGGGATAGGGACGTCCCACTTGCCAGCCTTCTCTTTACGTTTCTGTTTGATCATGTTCGACAACACTTTAGCGCGCGACTGCACATCTCTGTCCAGGAGGTACACGGGCAGCGCGCCTTCCGCCACCTTCTCTGTATTTTGCTTAACATTTTTCTCTTCGTGCGCCTTGATTTTCTTTTTCATTTGAATCTTTTCATTACGACGCTCCTTGTTAAAGAGCTTAGCCTTGATGCCGCGCAGTTTGCGCGCTTTTTCTGCTCTCTTGTGTGGCTCACGGGCCTCGCGCTTCCTTTTCCTCTCCTCATAGTCAAGCCGCCTGCCGTAAAGTTTTTTGTGGCGCTCAATGTATTCGTTCTGCGGCATTGTGGTTGCTTTTACGGCAACTACAACAAAATTGTCACTTATCAAATGTTTTCACGCCGTGCTAATATAACCTCTTCAAAACTTGTAAATAGTCCTCCCGGGATTTGATTAACTTTGTTTTTTACATATAAACGCGTTGAATAAATTAAATCTACAAATAATGCGTTTAGCGTAAAACGAATGTCGAATAATACTTTGATGTCCACGTGTGTTTAAAAACTCACTTCGCAGTATAAATAAGTGTCCCAAATAACGATTACAGTAGTTGTTTTATAAATCACTCTTTGTATATTTAATATAATGGTTAATTAAACACTTTAATAACGATTACATGCAATGATTTTAGAATTATTGCGCAAAATTGTTAAACTCACCTTACGCCGTCACCATGCCACAAGGAAAAGGAAGTTTGTACATAGACAAGACAAGTCAAATCGTCTAAATATCAATTAGACTTGTTCTACAGACAAAAAATATGGATACAGAGAAATTACAATTGACTAGATAAAAAACACTTTTAAAGAACCTTGAATCATGATCTTGTTAAGCAGAAGAAGCCTTTTAAGGGTATATTGGATTTTTATTCAACGTACTTTAAAAAAATATTATGAACCATTATGCTTAGGCTAAGTTTAAAAATCTACTTTAAGGATAAATAAATCCTACAGTTAGAAAATAAATAATACTATCATCCCTTATTCGAAAATGTAGCTACTTAACCTAATATAATAAATACATTATTTTAACATATTAATCGGGTTATTTTCATAATTACTATAATTACTGGCAACACGTACAGATCATCGTGGTCTATAGTCTATGAAAATCTATTTTTTTAGGGATGTACTAAAATTATTGTGAGATCGATTTAGTTTTAAGTTTCGTCTAATATATTTTACATCAATTTTTTAAAATTGAAATAGCAAATGATTTTGCAATTCACTTAATAAGTGGTCTCTACAGTCAGAATTCAGTAGTCACCATACATAATTTTTCATCAAAATTTAAGATCTGTTTCAAGCTACAAATAGGTTTGGCAATATTCTGCTCCCGATCCAACCATTGGAGTATTTTGATTTTGGTAAATAAAAAAATATATAAATTTAATGTGAGTAAGGGGATTACTTTGTATTTCCATAAGGCAATCACCTACGATAAAAATTGCCATTCGTCACAATACTAATATCAAAATCAAATGGCATATAAATGGATGATGATAGAGCAAATACGGCTTTTTCAAGTATCAGTGCGCATTGTCGGACTCATATATGGAATATGTTGTGTATTAGGTGAGTCAATGTGGAAAACGATAAAAATAAATTTATAATAATATTATGGTTTTGGTTGTCTTTAAAATAAGTGTTCTGGTTTTTCTTACTAGATATCACTTTTTGGAGGAAACTCTTACAACGAATGAAAAACACGTTGTAATTACTAGTGCTTGGAGGCAAGTTCTGATAGTTTTACATTTATATCATTATAAAATGCATTATTAAACTGGAATATAAAAAACCAACGCTGATGTCACTGTTCATTAAACAACGGCAGTAAAAAATTACTACCAACAGAAAAGAAAACTTAAAAGAAAATACTACCAAATGTAAACGACGTTATTCTCTTACAACCACTTACATCAAAGACCACCACAACAACTTCCACAAGCTCTGCAACCACCGATAACACCACCATCACACCTACCGCCATCACCACCTAACATTTGTTGAACTTTTCTACAGTAAACTTTGACACGAAAAAAAAATTGTAAAAACAATACATACACTCATTCAATTTTGAGCCAATAAAAGCCATAAAGAAATATTTTTATATTTTGATCCCGACGTTAAGTAAGTAATACGATTCAAAGTAAAATAATATTTAACCGAATTAAATCATAAAAATACTCGGTTTTGTGTTACTATATGGTTACATCATTTGGAAAGTTGATAATAAATGAGTACACAAAAAAATGTCATTATCTTGATATCAAAATAATATCGCACAATTTATGAGTTACTCGAGTTTATTTCACTATTTGTAAAAAATTAAACAATCGAGGAAAACATCGATTTAACCATCCGTAATTTTAAAATAATCGATAAAGTACTAAAATCGATTACTTTTTTGAATCCCTACCGTTAACCGAAGTTCTGTATTGACTTGGCAAGTTTATTCATTTTAGTTGTATTCTGTGCTGAGAAACTTTGTACAATTTAGTAAAATTATTGTAAATACATACAATGAGGGAATAAATTCACTAAAATATTTAAATACTTGTTAATAAAACTTTAAAATTTAGGAGTAATGTCAGTTTTGTTACGTATTTGATTGGTCAAAATTGAAAGACGTGGGGTTACGTATTGGTCCAACCGCCAAATTTTAGTTATGTCTGTGGTCAAAATCAAAGTTACTTGCATTGTGTCCAATAGCAACGGAGTGTTTTAAAAATCATATGAACTTTCTTGTTATCGAAACCGACCAAATGTGTAACGCGTCGAGACATGTCCGCGTAAATACTTAAATAAATAGTTTGATGGACAACTTTTACACGACCATAGTGACAAAATCGGAGGATAACATTTTCAAAGGACGAATGAATACTTTAGTTTCTTGTACTTTGGCGTCAGGTACGTTTTGTTATTATTATTATTGCTAAGATTCTAGAAACTTATTTGTGCTAAATAAACAATATGTGGCTCGTATTAAAGCCTACATTTGGATGGACGCAATCGAAGGCCATTTAATCGGAATTTCCTTCATTCATTCAACAGAGGTACAACGTATCGTAAAAGATTTTATATGTGTATGATTTTAAATGTGTGAGTAAGTAGTAGTATAGGACTGAGTAGTATGAGTATGGTATCGGAATATTCTTGTTTTATTTTTATAAGCGGTTATATAAATAATGCGATTACAATTAAGGTTGTCACCTTTTTTTCTCAGCAAACTAATTACATTGTTATAAACGGTAGAAGAAAAAGTGTGTGTGTGTGTGAGTGCAATGATTATTTTCCTTTTTTGAACCAAGGCAACTTTTAGTATGGAGTGGGAAGAATTCAAGTCGAAGAAAAAGAATGGCGTAGGAAATGTAAATAATCTTTGATACCGCTATCTATACAAATTGACAAGAAAAAAAGGACGCCAAATTTAAATATTTTACCATTCCCTAAGTAAGGTGGCTATAGAAATCCACTAATTAAAAATATAATGTAAAATGTTTGTTGCATATAAAAATGCTTATGATCAAACTTTTTGAACCCAGGTCATGCAAATAAAGTATATTCGCGTATTATTTTTTTCTCATAGAGTATTAAGTAAAATTACCACAAATACAGTACAATACTTTATTATAAAGCATACAAGTGGCAACCATAGTTACAGGTTTTAAGTTCGGGGGCAAAAAGTTCTTGAAACAAAAAAAAATGTTTTATCAGCTGTGTGCTTCACATTGTCTTGTTATAATAATGGTGACGATCAGTCATTTTAATTCTCGTAATGTTATAAAATAAATGGCAAGGACACACTTGTAGGTTGGTAAATTTTTATTAAAATAAAATTGAACTAGTTTAGGGTTATATTAAGTGATGCGCTTTACTCAAAACATTCTTTATGGATTCTTTGACTTAAAATATAACATAAATATTACATAAGAAGTTTCGTCTTTTAGTTCTATATCATGTAGTGTAGCCAAGAAAATAGAAATATTTGAATTGAATAATTTGTCCGAATACAAATAGTGAAGAAGATACTGTATACGCAGAACATGAATATCAACCGAATATTCAGCGCATCTCTAGTGTTGTTATTCTTACTTATAGTACAGATGAAAAAGTTTGTGAGGATGTATGTGTGTATGTTACTCTTTCAAGCAATAACTACTGATTGGATTTTGAAATTTGGCACACATATAGTTTATGGCCTGGATTAACACATGGGATTATTTTTTCCCACTTTACATGACCCAAGCAGGTGGAGCCGCAGGAGCTCATACTGTGATAAAGAAATTAAATAAAAGTAAAAATAGATATAATGATTGCTTATAAAAACTACTAGTATTTTAATTAATTTTAATACTGGTTTTTTAAAACCTACCAAACCACAGTATTTCACATATAATAAGTAAGATCTAGGACTCTATATATTTTTATGATATTTATGTGAAATAAATTTTTACTTAATATCTTTAAGCATAGGACAAACATTAATTCTCCAGTTAATAAAATGAAACCAATCAGGCAATTTTAAGTCTGTCTGAGACTTCTTTATTAAGGCTTTCAGGTATGTGAATTAAACCAATCTGCACTTGGCCACCAACTTTTTTCCACATTCCAGAGCCATCAATAAGCAGACGTTGCTCAACGGAGACAGTCTTCAGCATACAGGACCGAGAAACTGGTATGATATCTACTATTCAATATTTTTTCTAACAGATAAATTGAGGTAAGCTGGGTTAATAAGCAATGACAATTGAAATTGTAGACTAAATTGGTCAGATTTTTATATATCATATAATACGGTTCCGGGTTTTATCCCCGACCAGACAGATATCTGAATGATGAGTTTAGATTTCTGTTCTGGATCTGGGTGTTTGTGTATTCATCTTTGTGCATCCATGGCACAAAGTACAAAGTGTTTTATTTACATTGTTTTTTATTGCTGCTTTGTATGAGAAATAACACAAAACAAAACTTAAACCTTACATAAAAGCCAGGTAAAAATTAAACAATGCCTTTTGTTTTTATCATTTTAATAAATGAAGTTGAAATAATAAAAATTAAAATTTACCGCAGTGGAGATAAAGCACCAAGTTTTCAAATCTAAAATGAATATAATAAGGATGAAACAATATCTGTAACTTAAAATTGATAAATATTGAATTAATGCAAAGCAGCGACATGTGGAACATTTTTTAAATAGATGGCCAAATTAGTCCTCATTTCCAATTGTACAATTTTACCCCACATAAAATATTACCCTTACCTTATATTATATTATAACTAGCCTTATATTATAGTCAGTTTGTGCCTTAGTGTGTTTAGATTGTAACCTTTTGGTAAAGGCATTATTGTTGTCTAAAATTATCTATTTATTATTTTGTTGTATAGTTATAGGTAGTTTGTTGTTTACTTTAATTGTTATATACGGTGAAAAAAATCAATGTAAAAGAAAAGTGTAAAATTTGATGATTTTCAAGTATTGATCTACATTTAAACTTTTTTCATAGTATAAGGAAAAGTTTTTTTATTCAGCAGAATAATCAAACAAATTCACAATGAAACCATTGCATATATAAAACTAACTGGGCCCTATAGTTGCACCCGAATTAAAAAAAAATACATGAAAAGTTGATACAAACAATAGAAATTTTCTTTTTTAACAATTTTAACAGAATAGCATTCTGCCCAAGCCTATTGGAACGAAGGAAGTGGGTTTAAAAGCCATCATACACATTACATTAGCCATAATTAATATAGGAAAATACATTTTTGTATATTTTGTTTGTGTTTCTGGTAATAATATCTCAAACTACATTATTAATCGGTGTTAATATGATATAACTAAAAACACATGTTTAAGAATATAAAGGCATTAAATAATATTTGGAAATCAACTGACATTTTCGTCTACTACACACACGTATTTGTACGTTATTTGCATCGCGTTACACCTGCCGAATTAATGCAAATGACATCATTCATAATATGTTGTGGCCATTAAAGAATTTTGGCCAGTTTATACCGAATTGGCGGGGAATAATAAGAAGACTCGTGGTGTGGTAATAATACGGAGATTCAAATACTAGATATGTTGATTTCTTTGTGGTTGTATATCATATAATACGCCAGCAAAACATATTTATTTTGACATTTTTTTAAGCACTTGGCCAAATTGGTCCTCATTATAAAAAGCGGTGGCTTTTGGGTCCATTTTTTTAAATAATAAATTAATGATTGACAATTATAGTAGAAGGTGGTAGAACCAGCGTAGTACGATCGGGGACTTACCAACGCCACACCTATCTAGCGTGAAACTGGCAGGGTAACACTTACCATCAGATGGACTGCATGCTTATTTGCTACTTCAATCTGTTACAAAAGATAAACAGTAAGTACATTAGGTTAAACGAAGTAGGTACATAATATAAACAAGCTAGTGGTAAAATTCATGCCCACGAGTGATTAAACTGTTTCAAAAAACTCAGTTACATATGTACACCACAGCAGTAGCGACATATTATGTCTCTCACATGCCTCGTCTAAGTGAGCAGGATGGGAGGTTATAACAAATCCGAAAATTTTATAACATCTTATTCCGTTAGTATTTCATTGCTTTTTTCATATACAAGCAATTTAAATGCGTAGACGTTCTAAAAACATTTTACATAAATTAAAATTAAACACAATCACAAGTGGAATTCATTCATACATTCGTTCATTCATTGCAACAAAAAAAATGTCGTTTCCACAAACTGGTTAGCCATTAAGATTTTTTTCATTTCATAATATTAACACAACAATGACTGTTATGTAGAAAAATTATTCACCAGTGACTCAGTGGTAAGGTTTATACACTGCACTTACTTGTGCAGACATGTTTAAAGTACCAATGACGTAGTATGTTCAAACTTGTCAGACACTTATCTCGTCATCATGACAATGTCATGACCCTACTTAATCAAATAATGCATCATTAATCATGCTTAAAATAGCTGCGATAATTTTTAATTTATAATATTATGTGTAATTAATTTAATTTATGAAAGTAATATTTTGTTATTTTGTTATTATATAAAAGTTTTATTTATTTATCTATTAATTTTAGGACTTGGGAGAATAAGTCAGTTAAAATATTTTTTATAACTAAAAATTTTTTTTTTTTATTTATTAATAAACAGGAATCACGTGACTTCTTAAATTCCCGAGATTTGATATCCCAGTATCAATGTTTTTAGTGATCATTGCTAACGCACGATCAATCAGAATATGAGAAATGTAAATGAGCAGCCAAATCAATTCTCAAGTTCAAAATTCATAAAACCCGTCTTACACTGCAGAAACTTTTGTAACTATCTCTATATCGCACGATGAGAAGTAAAGTGACCTAATACGAAATTTGCATTTCCTGGGAAATTAATTTGTGTTAACATTTTTGGATTTTTTTAAATTATTTTTTATGATGAATATTTTCAAGTATTTAACTCAATTTTAACAAAATTTTGAGTTCGGTCCCCTTTGTTCTCACTGTGATATATCTCGCGTAAGGATAATTGGCTGTTCACAGTGGAATGCGTTCCTATAACCATGTGAAATAACACAAACAAACAAACCTTACAGAATGATGGACACGTTTTCCTCCTTTCTTGAATGACTCAACAAGTTAGGGGGACCAGTCTGGACGTGTTATAAACTTGCACTGCAAACTACAGTGCTTTTTGTGTATACACCTTTATAAATGTTAGCCGAATTTCTGCTCGCGACATGCCTCCGTTTAGAAAATCAAAATAATTTTACTGTTACTTGCTTGTAGATTGAGACGTTAATTGAGTATATTTAACCATGTATTTTAAAAATATTTTATAATATATTCTTTACATGTGTACAATAATAATTAGATGACGCTTTGTAATACCAAAACATGTGATAACAAGAATAAAATCTTTTCTTCCTCTTTGTTTCGGCCTATCTCCGAAGTTCGGAGTTCTGAGTTAGTTACGGAGTTAGAGTCCACGCGCACGCAGTCGCTGCCGCCGGCGCTAATATCAGTTGCAATCAGCTCACTTTGAAAAAATACTATATTGTTGAAATTTTTCAAGGTTTAAAATTTCACTTTCAATTATAAAAAAGTTTCATGATATACTCCTTTTTTTAAACGAGGGTGAAATTGCGGGGTACAGCTAGAATGCCCTAAAACTTATGCACGTATATAAGAATTTGGAACAACAAGTTTTTACTGGAAGTATTAATAATTACGTCTAATATTTTTTATAATAACATCTAACTTTAAAATGACTTCTAATGTTAGTATCTCCGCACACCATATTAGAGCGTATCAGAATTGCGCGCAGAACATTTAAGTATTAGACATTAGTGCCTTTTTACGATCTTCTAGTATGGAATACCTACAATTTTTTATTTTAAAACTTATGATCTCATTCTTATTTGATGCCTGGGACTGCTATTGTCATTTAGTACAATACACATAAATTTTATACAATACATCGAAACTGAGTCATGGCATGTTAAAAGTATAGGATTGACGTGAATTTAAACCGTTAAAATTTTCCTTACATTTAATGTTTCTTTTTTTTTTTAATATGTCATATTGCCTGTTACTATCTGTTTTTATGTGGATAAATTTGGTTAAAAGTGTACTTTTCCTTATAAGTTCCATTTCTTGTGTTTTGTTATTTTATTCCGCCCGTACAAATAGCTTGAGATACTTAGCGTTCCCCCCTCCCATCTCCCGATTTCGCCATTGCTGCCTTCTAAAAATTAATGAAACTACGTATATTAAAATCATATATATACTATACTATACATTCAAGATTTGGTTATCTTGTTTAGATGTAACTTTACGTTGTAGCCTTCCAATTTGGCTACATTGGAAAAAGATATTGTTGACTTTACTGCATGTGAATTGTGAGTTTCATTCCTATACCTATAAAATACTCTTCAACAATATGAGTACTACATGTCTATGTGAGTTGGTGACGATCAAATTACTAATTGAGTCGTGAACTCATAATGTCACGTTCGCCGTATTAGCATACCGTTTCGTTAACACTCACGATTTGTTTGGATATGAACTATTGTTTCAGAGTTCTTATGAATACAATTCAATTGTTTGAATTTAAATCTACATGCATATGAACTGAATAGAATTGGTGTCGACTTTATATTTTTGTAACAAGTTTTAGGATTCCGTAGATAAAGGATAAAAACGTGACCTGACGTGACATGACGTGTGAATCTTAGTCATAGCTAAGATTCTACTGTCCGTCTGTCTGTCACCAGGCTATATCTCATGAACCGTGATAGCTGGACAGTTGAAATTTTCACAGATGATGTACCTATTTCTATATTTGCTTTAACAATAAACACCAAAGACAATCATATACATTTTTAAGTTGCTCTCATACAACAAACGTGATTTTTTGCCGTTTTTACTATGTAGATAATGGTACGGAAATCTTCGTGCACGAGTTCGACCCGACTTGGCCAGTTTTGTTATAGTTATTTTATAATTATTTTTATTAATGCATGATTGTTCTCGAAAAAATACTATCAGTTTTGAATTTCAACTTTTGTTATGATCAAAATGAACTAAAAAAAATACTGTGCTTAACTTTCATACCATAAAGTTGAAAAGTATTCTTTGAAATCATATTTTACTTCTTTTCACGCGTTTTATTTATTTTGTTCTAGTAATATTATTATTTAATGCATGATTTTTTTTTCGGAAAACTACCGTCAAATTTTAATGTTATCTTTGTTACGAACAAAATCCGATATTAAAAAAAACACTGTGTAATCAGTGCTTAATTTTTACGCTATAAAATTGCCTTGGAAATATATAAATTGGTGTGCGATCGGTGTTGCATTATCTGTATGACATACTAACGTACATGTATGGTAACATTGTCAGATGTGATCATGCCCCGGTCACCGGATGCTGGTCGGGTGCCCCAGGATTGAACCCGGAAGACGGACTGCTAATTGATCATCTGCTTTGATAACTGGTGCCTTTATTAAGTTACATTGAAATAATATTTTTTATGTAATAATTGAATTTTGATGTATTTTTTTTCGATTTTGGAAATAAATTAAATACAAGGCAATAAATTAAATACATTTGGAGGTGGTAGAACTCTCTTTGGTTCGACTCCGGAAGCACCACCGCCACACCTATTTCTGCCTTATAACAGTAGTGTATTGCGCTGCTGTGTTCTGGTCTGAAGGGTGTGGTAATGGAGACATACTTTTCCGAGCGCATCTGTGGCTAACCTTAGGTGAGACTTTGATCTTACCTAGGGTTGATTACAGATGTTCATGGGCGGTAGTAGCCACTTACCATCAGGTGGGCTGCATGCACGTTTGCTACTTAAAAAAATAGGCGGGGAATAAAATATAACCCCA
>MOOZ01000282.1:2256892-2291377 GCA_002930495.1 Cecropterus lyciades
GTTTTTTAAAAATTGAAAAATTTGCTATACTTCAAAAGGTTCCTATGAATTTATAGCAAGGTACATAGGTATTTAACATGATTAAATCAAAACCAGACGTGGAGTTTATCGTTACTTTATATTTGTGTAAAGGTCTAATCGGTTCAGCCATTTGTCAACCGTCAACCCATAATTGTACCACTATTGGGCACGGGTCTTCTCTCAGATTAGGAGAGTTTCGGGTCATAGTGCAACGCGCTGACCAAGTGCGAATTGGTAGACTTCACACACTTTTGATAACTTTTTAAAGAACTCAGGTGTGTAGATTTCCTCACGATGTTTTCCTTCACCGCAAAGCAGTGATAATTATCTTCTAAAACGCACATAATTTTAGAAAAATTCGTGGTTGATTGAGAGGCCGAGTTTCAACTATTCGACTATCACTGCTCCTTTGTAATATTATCCTTTAAAGGGTATATAGAATATAAAAAATATTTGTAATCGAGTCTCACTTGTTATAAGAAATGACAATCGATAGCATGGGGATCACTACTGCATCTACTTCTGTCATTAAACTGCATGACAGTGTAAAGCATTGTTGTGTTCTGGTCAAAAGAGTGGGTTTATATTTTAATGTAACGTTCCAAATTTATCCGTAAGGATGGCAATGCATGTGTGGTCGAATTCCAGTACGAATATTAGGAATATATAGCTCTATTGGAATTTGATGACATGTTTCACAGGAGTATACTGCATGCTCGTTTACCATTTCATAAGTAATCGTAAATAAGTAAGTATATATCATAGATTCATAAATTCACCCCAAAGCTTTATTATTTGCCGATTTCAATAGGTACTTACATATTATATCACAGCAT
The DNA here is from genome assembly GCA_002930495.1 of Cecropterus lyciades. Classification (NCBI taxonomy): domain Eukaryota; kingdom Metazoa; phylum Arthropoda; class Insecta; order Lepidoptera; family Hesperiidae; genus Cecropterus; species Cecropterus lyciades. The sequence continues at coordinate 2,257,750 of MOOZ01000282.1, forward strand.
AACTACGCTATTAGGGATATTGTTTACCGAAGAACTGTAGGTACATTCAGCTATATGCGGAGTATTTACTGATACAATAGATCTACGCAGTAAAATCTGAGTTTCTTATACTTTTATGTGTAACAATAGTAAATTTAATTTATGTGGAAATACAAAACAACCTCGTCGAAGGAGGCACGGTAGGCACGAAATTACGCATCATTCTCATTTGTTTTCAATTCGTGTGGATTATGAATGAATCATCGACGACGAGCGACACAGCTATTATACATAAATAATATCGGTATGTATGTGTTGCGGACTGCGGTTGCCGCTTGCCGCCACGCCACCCCCGACTTATCGGACGCACTCCGCGGCCCGCGCGACGTCTGCCTCTGCTCGACACGGACACATCATCAAAACCAGTCGCACAGTCGCGTTTAGCCGGTCGAACGTAGTGCACGTCGTTTTAACTTCCTCCCCGCAACCAAATAACTAGGTAAGTCACACCTTTTTTTTACTTAAGCTGTTTAATAAGTCTTGTGTGTTCAGCAACATTTTAAATATTAGTCGACGAATTAAGACGTATTACCATTAAACCGGCATTCGTACGCCGGTGATCGAAGACGTTTAATAATTTAATATTCAGTTGGTTATTTAGTACATATACCGCTAAGCAATCCGGTAATCCGGCATGTTTAGATTAAGTTAATTTAATTTATTTTGGAAGTTTTCCTCGGTTTAATTATATTTTATAACTTTTCCTGAATTGCGAAGTTCACGGTAAGTGTGTACTAGCAACGTAGCGGATTGTATACGTGTTCGTGCGATCATTTGCCGAGTTCATTGCATTCCCTGAATGCACTTGACGTATCCATGATTCGATATCAACTTTACCTGTGTACACTGCCTTCTGCTTGGCCGTGGCTTCATTGACGAAGGTGAACTTGATGATAAAAGAGCAGTTTTCATTCCAGATACCTTTATCGAAAAATGAAATGAGTCATATGTTTTTCAATGCGGGTATGCTTTAACTTATACAGTTATTTTAAGTATTTCGAACGACAGAATAAATTACTATTATGAAGTTGAGTAATGGGTTTCGTTACATTTTGGAACGAGGTTCGAATATGTGAGGGTGAGCCAGATGGGGGAGATATCGATGTTTTCCGTTAAAAAAAAGATCTCCATGTCGATTCTTTATTTAGTACATAAATTAAATTATTTTCGCACTGGACTGAATGTTTGAGAATAGCGGAAAAAATACCGTAGCTTCATGGTTCGTTTGGCAGCATGCAGTGTATTATGTTAATAAAAACAATTAAGCTGGTTGCGCTAACGAACCAGTGTCGTTCAACTTGAAATATTTCTAAATTGCCAAAAATGTGAGATAAGAATTACGTAGAGTTAACAATATGAATAATAATTGTAGATTTATACTTTTATTAGTTTAAACGTTGGTCCTTGAAAAGGATACAACTGATGTTAACGAACCCAAACGAAGTTTTGTATCAGTCCCCACTATAAATAGACATGTGACTAAACACAGAGCACATGGTTGACACATCCAATAATCGTACCACAGTTTTGAATAATAAACTGTGAGCCGGGCTTTGGTATTTCAAACATAATTAATTCTTTTCGATAACTTTAACTTTCATTTGACTCGTCGAAGACTGTAATATTTACTTCTTTTTTGTCAACCCTTTGACTGTCCAAAGTATTTATAACTTGAATTTTTTGATGTTTAAGTTTTTAATTTTCAATTTATTTACCAGAAATCTTTTATGTCAATATTTCGTAAAATGTATGTCAACAACGGCGATTTGTAATGTTGATAATTATTACAAAAACAAAAATTACATGGCATTACGATATAAAAATCAGTACAAGCATATATCACAGATAGTAATAATTACAAAAGTTATCTGTAACCGGTTGGTTGTCAACGACTTTCGCCGCTTTCACGCGTCATGGCGCTTACGGCGATGGTTCACGAAATCTTTAATTGGTAATTGCATCAATTATGGTCTTCGAACAATGCATGCCACGAAGCGTTGCTCACATTATGGGATCACGTTTCATGTTTGCTTTGGAAATGTTCTTGTGTAATTTATCAATCGCTGAGATATTTGATTATGTTTGATATGAGTGGACTGTCTTCTGTCTGATTTTTCTTCTTTTGTTGCTTCAAAAATATTATTTTCCACTTTAAAATATCTTTCATAAATATCTTTTAATAAATGTGTTAGGGAAAAGTAAGAATACCTCTTGTTTGTGAGTTATATTATTATCTTCCTACATAGGTAGGTATATGAGTTGGTAATGAAATCTGCCAGACGGTACAATGCTCGTGCGAGGGAGGGAGACAGGACCCTCCAGCCGTGCGGAAGAAAGGGATGAAATAACTTCCCGAATAAGCGAATCGATTGCCCGGGGCCCAAACCACCCCTAATGCTCAACAGTTAGGGTTGTGTGCGGGGGAGTTAGTTGCATTAGCACATGATTCAGCGTGCGTAACGTAAAACTTACGCTATGTTTATAATGAAATTATTTATAGCAAAAGTAGTGTACTATTTATAATTTTCCAAAAATATTGTCAGAAACTTATACTTCGATGATTATCGTAAGCTCTAAGCTAGACCGTTTAATTTGTATGATAGACTTCTTGATTTCAAGCCTCCAATGACTTATGCATTTTCTTTGAAATTTTTTGTTGTTCGGCAAAAGAAAAAATCACTAGGCTCGTAGTTTCGAACACTTTAACTGTTGTTTTAAAGATAAACCTGGTGAATATTGTATGGACATCTGTTTTCAAAATTTTCTTATGTTATCAGCCGTCAATACGAGCTGGATTTCCCGCGGACTATGGAATTTCGTAATAACATGTTCGGCATTCGTTCGCAACCTGTAAATACAGTCGACCTGCTCCTCCTCCTTTTTTCAAGTTTGTTAAATATCTATCAACCAACGGCCCTCTAATAGATAAATACGAACTACAATTTTATTGTAATGACAAATACATTTTAACCGTATAGGTACATATATTTAAACTGTGAATAAAACCATTGTTTAAAGTCTTCTGATATTGAATCCATTCTCAGTAAGACTATATGGATCATATTCAAATTTCAAATATATGATTGATAGTTACAAAAAGCTTTCCATATATTAACTAAACAAATTTTATAAAAACAAATATATTATGTTTAGAATGTAGTAAAAATAATTTAAACTTGTAATTTTATAAACGCGGAGTTCAGACAACAGAGGGTAGGGAAATTCGGGGCGAACAACCCACCCACAGCCTAGGTGGGTACTAGGCGCCCTATGTGTCCTGCAGATCGATACCTCGAGGGGACGTTTGGGCTGGAATAATAATACGTTAAGGTCTCAGTTCCAGCGTGGTGTTGTAATTTTTACCTTACAATAAGTGTTATTGTTGGAATTTGACTGTCTTTTAAACGTTATATAATTTTAAGAGTAACATATGTTAAAAAAAAATGCGTCTAATTCATGGCTTAAAGTTTTAAATTGAATAAAATCAATGTTATTAATTGTTGTGTACGAATATAAATCATCTCAAATATTTTCATGTTAGCTTTGCGTTGTTAAAATATTCAAGAATCCGACAACGACATGCCAAAAAAATCCCATCTACCTTTCAGTGAGTGCGCTTGTAAATGAAGTTCATGAATAATTCCGGTTTATTGAAATCATTTTACACCAAAATAAAGTTTTAATTGCTCCCGAACACGAAGGAGATTTGTTCGTACAAAAAGTAGCGCATAGACTCGACAGCAACCATCCGTGATGGTTTGCTCTTGAAAAATCTTAATTGCCGCTATCTTGACGGTTCATAAAATTTAAGACGTAAAATTTTGATGATGCATCCTAGAGTGGGGTCGACGACCTCGTAACGTTTGTTTATGAAATTCGAATAGTCATTGATGAATATTAACGAATGCGTTTTTACAACTTAGATTAAATCTCTTCAACATGTTCATTTAACAAGATGAGTGTGTAATTAAGTTAAAGTCATAAAGTTATCAAATCTATATATTGGAGAATTTATTGGAAAAGTAGAGTTCTAAATAAATCTGCTTTTAATTAATTTCCTGGAAACTTTTTTAAAGCGTATACAAATCCTTACTCATCGTAAGTATTTAACTGTATAGGATGTATTCAGCATATTTCATTCTGAAAAAAAAAAGTTAGTCTCTGGAATGCAAAATGGCGGTCCAGACCGGAAGACAGTGTGTAATGAACAAAATTATTGTTCGCACCGCAGCCCTCGCCAGCCCCCTCCGATCGAGTGTTGTGCAAACGACGGCTCTTAGCTACATCTTCTGTTTCGATTTAATGAGATATTGACGTCTTAATGATATGCAAACGATTTAGTGAAGTACTAACGTGTAATATGATCTATAAATAAAATTTATAATGAGGCTTATACTCTTTAATGCAAATAAAAATTAGTATCTGTACATATTTTGTGCAAAAGAGCAGAATTTAAGGCTGTTGGACAGGGAATAAAAACAAACATTACGGTACCGCAGAAGAACGTATTATTTCCAATATTTTACTGATCAAATAATTTTGACATTCTGTAGAAAGTTAATAGAAGTATTAAGCCTCATTTAATATTATTTAAGGATAACTTGAATTTTCATAAACAGGAAGGCCTGGTATAATAGTGTTGACAAGAACATGATTGCCTGCGCCTCGCTGAAGTCATGTGCTTCCGCCTGTCTAGATCCGATCGATGACCGTCAGAATTACAACATGACAATTGATTGTAATAATACAATCAATTGTCATTAGGCATATTTTAACGTAATATGTTCACATATTGTATTGTACTTCACTATCCTTATATTATAAATGACTTGTGGACCTTATTATCACCAAGTAAACATTGCGAAGCTTTTGTTTTATTCTGATAAATAAAACAAAATCCCACTATTTACTAATTTAAAAATATATTTGAGATAATAGTCTTCCCATTGTACTACTCTTCAACAAGGATATCATAGGTGAATATGATCCATGCCCTCTACAATATCTACAGATCTATACAATGGAATGGTTTATGGCAACACTTTATAGAAAAACGACTCAATTTCCAAATAGCCTTTCCAACTTTGTGAAATAAAATATTCGGTTTCGCATTCGAACTAAAGACTATATCCTTCCCTTTGCAAAACTTTGTCCCGCGGGCGCAATATCCGTAATATCGTCGTTTTTCTCCGCCTGAAATATATATTTCCACGATACATGGCGCCAAAGGAAAGAGTTGAAATAAAACCGGAAAGAAATGCCACTGGGCGCTGCCACACGCGCCTGCGCGTCTGCTTCACTAATAAAATGAGTTACATGCACATAAATGGTATCCATGTTTTACGTGCCTAGTACCTACTTTTACGAATATGATCTACAATTTCTATAGTTGTGTGTGAATAAACAAATATACGAATATGACAATACATAACTGAATATAATATGTATTAGCTATTTCACATTTTACTTATTTATCTGTTTCACTTCCAAATAATAGAAGTAAAATGTATTTAAGAAGCATTAAAGACAACATGACACTGGTCAAAGTGCAAAATTTTCAACACTTATGAAAAATCACAGACTACCTCATTATAATACTATTTAAAGAAATTACTTAAACTTGTCTAGTCTTGTGGGGTGTGACTAAAGAAATAATCTTTTACCATTATCCTTTTCTTCCCACCATGCACCTAATAAATGCATAATGGCGATCCGAGACAATGCTGTCCCGATTGTTAATCTGTGCTCGGCAGGAAATAGACGCGACTTCCTTTTTTCTCTCCTCACGAAAAAATAAATTACATTTTTCTTCATAATTCTAGTGGCTGGTTAAGAATAAGCTTTACGATGTCTTTCAGCCAAGTCATCTTTTTTAACTATCCAGCCAACAATACGTATGTTTTGAAACAAGTCTATGAAATTGCGGACTTTCTAAGTAGATACTCATGTTACGATGCTAATTAAACCGTCCATTAATTATATTGGCTTCTTAAATTATTGATTGGAAAAATAAATATACTCTTTAAAAGTAGTGTGTATAAGGTATAATGGGTGTATAATGGCGATCCGAGACAATGCCGGTCCGATTCTTAATCTGTGCTCGGCGGGAAATAGACGCGACGTCATGTTCTGGAATGCAGCGCATCGTACTGGAATAACGCCATGCTAATTATCGCGTAATCTCTGTCCGCTTGTTTGAAATAGCATTGTACTGAGTAGGACTGATAGATATGTAGGCATGGTTTGCACAGGATATGCTTTCAAATTCAGATTAAGTGTTATTACTGTGGACCTATTCGATCAAATGCTAGTTTGTAAAAAGCTAAGAATAACGTGTGTGTACATTTGACCGAGAATAAAGTACTACGTCTTCAATGTTTTCAAAACTATGTTATTTATATTGATATTACTTACTTTTCTTTAATAAATTAAAATTGAGTAATGGTTTCCTGTAAGAGAAAAAATGATTTTCTTTTGTGATAGCGACCACATAATACAAAATTACGGAATTTTTCCTAAGCCTAATGTTATTTTCATAATATAACCTAAGTAGGTATGTGATCGGTTTCTATTATAATATATATACGACGGTATATACGACATAAATATATTTCGTAAAGAACAAGTCGAGTCTGACTAAAATATTTTTCTTCAAAATCCAAAAGCCATTTCCTCGCTGGATCAGAAAATTTCAAGATTGGACGAAACGTCTGAAAGGGAAGCTAATTTGAAACGGTACTAGGTATTTGCAAAGCGTAGACCTGCAATGCGGCACTGTTGGTTCGGAGATAAATCAATTTGTGATGCTGTATATTCAGCATCTATATATTTCGGAGCGGGGGAACGTAGGCTGACGTAGTCGCGTCTTCGACAAAAATTTAATCTCCTTATTACTCTCCTCTCTTGCAGACAAATACGTGCCTACTGAAAACTTCAGAGCTTTTAAAATGGAGAATGGAATATAAATAAAAATGGATTCCTAGAGATCTTTTTTACATTCTCAATTTTAGCAGATTATTTTATAGAGAATTATGGTATGGTTTATTTTCTACATATTCTACAAAATCTTTATTTATATCTCATCCGGAAGAATCGCTGATCTTCATCTCATTGAGTTCCATATTTGGTACTTTTTTTTCGAACATATTTCAAAATTTTCAACTATTTGTTTTAATAGTGAAATGTTTCTGGAAGTTCTGTTTCGCCGCTACAAATGATTTCAAGGGCAAGTTCTAAATGTGGCTCTCGTCATCTGTATAATGTTTGTTTACCAACGTCTTTGATCTGTTTATGTCTTATCCCAGTCCAACTTCGAACAAACACGAATATCTATATTTGGAAATTGAGTAACAAAAGGTTAATACAAATAAATGACATGTTCTTCGGTTTTTGGAAGTCGTGATCGTGATATCCAAAAATGTTTTCCAATTACTGCAGTGATATGATTTTATTTTTCCCCAAGGTTTATAAAATTCAAGAGCATGGCAAATATTCATACTAACTTATGAATATGTGATTGTATTCGTGTCTGACTGAAAAAAAAAACATAAGCTGTTATGAAGTTTTATTTCCCTCGCTTATGGATATTTCTGTGATTTTCACCCATTGTGTTACGACGGTTTTCATGTTTAAAATTTTTGAACTAATCAAGCTCTTCGGAAAAATATATCTGTTCTGTACATGTTCTATTATTTGTAATCTACTTTATTAGTCTAGTTTAATCTCAATTTAAAACACATTACATTTTCTAGATAAGTAGACCACTCATTCATTTTTTTCGTTCATGAAGTAGACCACTTATGCAGTTCTAATGTACTGATAGTTCTAAACGGAAGACACCGTTCCCGACAATAACATCCCATTGAAACTTCCGCTTGCACTCTGGACAAAGAGGTGATTGAAAATTACTCGCACACTATAATCATGGAAATATGAATAGTCTAACCACAATGGCGCTAATAATGAGAATGATTGCTATTTACGAATTTATTCAGAATATCCCTATTTCATTTTCGAACTTGTGTGCTTTTATAGAACAAGCATGTAAACTTGAGATCATCAGAAATGGGTGAAAGAGCATTAGCATGATTCGAAATTTAATTTCTTCATTTTAAAATCTCAAAAGAAAAGAAAGTGTTGTCATACAAAATAATTGTTTTCATTTTAATGTGCAAAACATTATCTGTATTGAATTATTTTTATCGATTTTAAGTCTAGTTTTCGTAATCGATATGCCGCTTATTATTGTAACGATTTTAATGTTAGGAGATCATCACTTTACGGTATAAAATAAAGGTAGATAAGAAAATATGTTTTTTCATAATAGTTTTCGTAAAAAATATAAAAAAACAAAGAACTGCATTAAGTCAGCGATAGGTTATCTGTATTCATTACTCACACGATAATTGCAATCTATGAGTTCATTGTTCAGATAATAATTGATATCAAAATGAATATACAAAAATAAACGTCCATATTATCAAATTTAAATAAACAAGTGCGTTTTAGTGTTTTTCATAAAATGCAGGTTTTTTTATGAATAGCGTTTACAATAAATTATTATTGTTATCATTGATTTTCTTAATTTCTCGTAAACTTGGTAATTATTAATGTAAAAAAAATATACATATGTATGTATGTATAAAAAAAATATATACCAATTAAAAAACTTTATAATTGGTAATATGGGTTATATTACCAATAAAAAAGTTTTTTGATGCGAAACAAGAATATCTTCCCTCAAAGATTTTAAGGAATTTTTGTTGAAAACTCACGGGGAAATTAGATCATATTGGCCACACCTTTTTACAACATAATTTGACTTTAACATTATAGTTATAAGTGACTTGGCTTCTTAAAATTGCAAGTATTCTTTGAATTATCGAGCTGTTTCATCCATTCCTTATCTTTTATCACATAATCAGGTGTTATCTAGACGTCAATCGAATGTACATTTGTGCAAACAATGAACATTGGAATTTTTCAAAATACACCTTTGTTTTACCGTCTGTATATGTTGATATGTAATCGATAGATTTGTAATATTTCCATTAAGTGATATCTGTTTTATTACCACACCACATTTTTACCCGACTGCGTTCTAACGCAGTACACAGAACGAGGGTAATGTTTTTCGAGATTATGTATTATACTTTTTTTGTTACTATTTTCACGAAAACTCATAAAAAGCGTTTATTAATAAATTTATTATATGTACCATTATAAAAACAAAAAAAAATCCGCTAAAACGATGAACTGAAACTGAGGCGATCAATAATTTTGTGCAAACTTTTGCAAATTGCAAAGTTTAAATCATGAAATTTTTTATAAAATTTTATTATATTATCAAACTGAATTAAATTTTATCTACTGAAGTTAATCTTAGAAGATTTATTGTCAGATTCTGTTCTGCAATTCTCGTCAAGTTTTTTAATAATACTATCACTCATTTACTTTTTAAAGTGCTTCGATTTTCTTCCTTGTTTATGTATTTTTATTTCATTCTTTATTAAATACGGCGAGGGTATGTTTTGGGTTTTATTTGTTGCGGGTCACCAAGTCACTTTTATGGCTCATAAAACTTGTAATAAAGATTTTAAGTTAAGCTCCCTTCTTGTTTTGGAAGGAGTGCTATTTGGGTGTAGGGGTCCTTTTTGGAGTAGCTTTAAATAGACGTAACTGTTATTTCTATATTTTATTGACTTGAAAAACTTTCACGCTAGTTATAAAAATCTTTAGTTTTCGAAGTGAACTTTGGAATTGTCGTAATTCGAAACACGATAAAACGATATTGCGGTACGAAAGCAATTGTCTGCGCTAACACTAGATGACGTTGATTCCCTTTCTAAATCACTAACGATTTTACTTTGTAGCTTGTAATATCTCAAGTTCGGTATATGTGAACTACGATATCTGAATATGGGCTGCAGTGATTATTTAATAGATTATTGAAAGGCATAAATCTTAATACCCATACGCTCAGAAATATTTTTATTATTAACTATTATTAAGTGTAACGACTGCCGTGTGAATGCACACACACAATTTTTTTGTTAATGTCCACATTGAAAATATTGCTTTGCTTAATCTAATTGTAGTAATATTATATCGAGAATGTTTTACGCGTAGGTTGATAGCGTAGGTTTGTGATTTACCGGAATAACAAACTAGAGAACCGTTTCGGTTTATTTTCAATGTCAGTGTCGCAATGTTGATTATGCATAAAATCTATTTTTGAAGTGAAAATGTTTTCTCTTAAGCCTTATACGCTATAAATCCTATCTTTTGGTCTTTAAAAACCAAGTCATGACCACCAATCAAGTGGTAAAATGCTTTTGGTTTTAGTGGTTTCAACTTGGCTCTTACAAGTGGTAAAACTCACCTCACGATTCAAAAATTAATGCCAAAAGTAATATATTTTTAGCGATTTGAAAAATTGATATTAACCTGCAAGAATACTGTCACTTTATTAAGTTCGTATGTTCTGCTTGGTTCTGTAAATGTCTATGGTCTACAATATCACTTCCATCGGATAAGTATTTTCATTTGTTACCTCCTGTGGTTACCTCTGTCAATATCAAAAATATGTTTACTCGAGTCCAAACAAAATTGACTAAAGCGTAAAATAACTCAAACAATTTTATTGCTCTTAAAAACACGTTCCTCGCGATAAATTAAGTGTTTTCCGGTAACGGAAATGTCTGTTGCAATACTTTAACTTCCGAATTTTTAAGGTTGCTGCGAATCCTTATAAATTATTCTAAAGGGCTCTTCCGTCTTGCCATCTGCCCGCTTCAAAAGCCAGACATCTTAGACTGCCAGACTTCTTACAAATGTCAAAGGTTTTAGGATGTCTGAAGATATTTTGCATAAAAGACTCGTCTATGCAAGGTAGCACTTTTTATTATGCTTCCTTATATTATGTCTATGATATATGTTCCTAAATTATAATTATTCTAAAAACTTTATAAACTTATAAAAATTTTACAGTTTTGTGCCCGTTAATGGTACGCAAATTGAATGATTTTTCTTCTGAACCGCTAATGAACGCAATATAAAAAGTTCCTTCTTTATCGCATATTCATCTTATATTATCGTATATATTCATCTTCATCGTCATTCATATAATTATAATTTTGGAGTTTATAGTCCATATTTCTTATTATTAGATTGCGAGACAAAGTACTTAATTTTATTTTGTACCTAATTCGTTTAAAAAGCAATATTTTCCATGACCCTGACTGCCGTAGTCTTACCCCCTGTAATATTAGGGTGGCAATCATTTTTATCCATTATTCTTTATCTAAAGTGGGTACTTTCAATGACAAATTGTTATTTTTGTCCTAAAGAGAAAGTAATTTTATTTGGATCGTCTTCATAACATTGATAAATCACTCCGGGGAATATAACGTGATCTCCGTGACCTTATTTTTTGCGAACAAGTCTTTACATTAAGCTTTCATGAGAAAATATTGCTTGTATATTAGGCACAGACAATTAAGCGTCAAATTTAGATGAGGTTTTATTTATGTATTATGAAAATGATGGAAGATTAAATAGATTTACCTACGCCTCTAACATGTCTGGATATGAATTATTAAAAGCAGTTAAAATGTGACATTTTATTGTTCCTGTGGTATATTATAGGAGTGATAAGTTTTATCATATTATTATCATGATATATTTCGTAGATAAAATATGTTTTTGATCATCGTAAACTGATATTGGTTTAACCGTATGGTAAGCTACCGTCATATTATCGGCACTTTGGCTCTTGATAATGTGATAAAATAAAGTGCAAATCGAAACCCAGTATCAGTTCGCTAAAGTGCAGTTTATGAAATCAAGTCTACTTCGATCACCTACAATCCTGCTTGCCAAAGAATCCGTCTCAAAGACCGGATAAATGGTATATCGACTGTCTATCTGTGGTTGAATCAACCAAAATGACTATATTACTTAACAGACAGCGCTATGACGTGGAGCTCATCAAGAATGATGCGAAAAGCGTTGTTCTTCAAAGTCGGCAATGCATTGGCGACTCCTTTGGAGTTGTAAGTGTCCATAGTCGACGTTGACTACTTTGTAGATGGCCCGTCTGCCTTATCGTTAGGTAAAGCTAAAAAAAATTACATAAAGTTACGTCTCGTTAGTTTGTTTTAACAGTTAATATTTCATACAAAGCGAAGGCCACATATCTCCACGCAACCCGATTCCCAGCCGTCTATACATGGTACACTCGTGGTCTTACTCACCTTGTGTTGTGCCATACGTAGGACAGTACTTACGTCCTAACTAGCTGGCCTAGTACTAAGCAAGGTTGCGATCTAAACAGATGTCGCAGGATTCAGGAATGCGTGGTATTATTAGATTCAAGGCCGGGTCATCGTGTGCAGCGCACTCTTCAAACGCGACTTCGTTGGAAACTGAGAATATTAAGCATACCAATAAAGGCATTAACGAAGCCAAAAAGTAATTTAAATTGTTGTTATTTTTGTAATATTATCTATTTCACGAATAGATGACTTTTTAAAGGATTGTTTAAAGTTAAAGATTCCGGTTCTTATAAGTTATATATATGTCTTTATTGGAAACTATGCATTTTAAGTGTTTTATAGCGATCTTGTGTATACTGTTGAAAGCGTGTACTGTGAGGCATATACTAAAGCAGAAATACAAATATGAGACATACCATTAGTTATAATATTGAAACAAATTAAGTGGATATTAACAATTCCTTTCATTAATAACGGACTTTGGTCCTTATCAGTAACGCTTCTATGATAGGCCTTTGCTAGGACTCTCGTTCGAGAGGGCAATTCGAGGTTCGATGTACCTATGAAGTCCAAAATAAATATGCCATCATTATTAACATCATTTCCATAACGGCATAGAGGGAAGAATTGTTTTCTTTTTTTGATACTTCTTCAATGAATGTTATCTTCTGTTCTCTTTCTTTTTTTTTGACTAGAGTTTTGAAAGCATGTGCTTTTCAACGTTACATAAAAAATGAAAGCACAAAGTCTTTTCTGCGACCATGGAAAAAAATCCTTTTTGTAATAAGCATTTTGATATATTTACACATAGGGGAAGCGTAGGGCTTCTACGAAATTTAAATTGGAAAGAGTTGTGCTCACTTTTCACCCCTTTGAGGCTTTTCACGCACGACTTTGAAAGTAATCAAGCATTTAATTGTTAAAAGTCGACGTCATGGATACTTGGATTTGACGACCCGCGTGGCGGAGCGGTCACTATACCGGTCTGACACGCAGTGGGTCCTAAGTTCGATCCCCGGCCAGACAGACATCTGAATGATGAGTTTAGATTTCTGTTGTAGGTCTGGGTGTTTGTGTGTTTGTCTTTGTGTGTCCATGGCACCCACGACACAGGAGAAAATCCTACTGTGGGGCTATGAGTGTAGAAAGTGTGTGTGTGTGTGTGTGTGTGTGTGTGTGTGTGTTTGGATGTCATTGAGGATTTTTAGCGATATTTTTTGTAACTTGTGTTTAGCTAAAATTTATGTAAGCAAAAATCTAAACAGATCTAATTACAACACCGTAAGGAAATAACGGCTCCTGATTTAAGGCGTAATTAGAACAAGATAATTACCAAAAAACTTCTGAAATATCTGAAGCATATCGTTTTTGTTCACAAAATTCTATTGTGTGGTCCGATATCCACATAGTTATAACTTTTTTATAACGGTGGTTATTTTTAGAAAGTTATTTTTGGTCAGAAAGGAACATTATATAAGCATAGAAATTTTAAGCTGAATTTCTTACAACAAATGTATTCTAAAAATTTACCTGCGTAAAGAAGACGATTTACTTCCGTATCTTCATTCAACACCTACAAGATGGTTTCCAACTATTAGTTATATTAAACTTAAGTAGATAATGTTTACCTAATATTTTGTTATTATTAATTATAAACCGGCCAAGTCCGACAGAACTTTCATACCGAGGTTTTGGTATCTACCATCTGTAATACCTATGTAAACAACAAAGTGGATTTATTTAATTCATTTCATGTTAATGTTTAACTCTACAAATCATGACGAAGTATAAATAGAGTTCAATTTAAAACCATAAATAACCAAAATATAAAAAAATAAAAAAAAAATAATAAAGTGAAGTACAAATTGTTAATCCAATACGCATTATTCATTAATTAACCGCAATTATGTTTACATAAATGTATGAAATCATTCATAAAGTGTCACGAACATTGACAAATGGCAGGAAATGCAAAAAAATCCAGTTCCACAAATTACAAATACATTGTATAAAATCAGATTTATTTGATTATTTCAGTTAACAAGCACCATTTGAACAGCATAAAGTATTCCATATTTATGAACGTGTATAAGACATAAAATACTGCGTAAATTAATTATCTACAAATTGAACGTAATTAAACGGAATACCGAATATCACTTTTTACGTCATTTTTTGCTTAAAAAGAAACAAACGTGAATTCTGTCTACCTTTTTTATGAAATAGAAATAGCTAGCGAACATGGGCTATTTGATAGCATTCGATTACTGCGGCCATAGACATCTGTAATATCTTAAATGATTAGCTAGCTAAAATCGACCACAATAGTGTTGCTGCCTGAAGACTGAATTGGAATGCTTTGTATTTTTAATATAGCGATGAAGTAGCAAACGAGCATTTAGTCCACCTGATGGTAAGTGGCCCCTGCCGCCCATGGACATCTATCATCAGATATGATATCTATCATCAGATCAGATAAGATCAGATTTTTACCTACGGTTGGCCACAAATGTGTTATATGTTGCTATTCCTGAGGACTACTTGACTTGGAACGACTCGGATAAGTATACACTGTTGTTATATCTGCCTAATAACAGCAGTATAATGTGCTGTTGTATTCTGGTCTGAAGGGTGTGGTAAGGGTGACATACTTATTCGACGCGTTCCAACTTACTTCTCTGGAGTAGCAACACATCTGTGGCTAACCTTATTTAAGACTGATTTTATTTGGGGTTGAGTACAGATGTATATGAGCGGCAGTTGAAACTTATGTCCAGATGGACCGCGTGCTCGTTTGCTACTTCCATATAATATAAAAAGAACCTTGAAGTTGGTCACGATGGTACCGTGATGGTACAAACAGCATATGAATAATATTAGGTGGCTTACAGACAAACACCGCTAATGAATAGGTGTTTAATCAGCAAAACGGTACGTGTCGAGGCCGGTGATCCGCTTACGGTGAAATTTTAATAACTTTAACTTTCTACGGTGGCGGCATGTCTGAGGGCTGTCGCCGCGTTGACCCTGGCCTTCTTGCTTGAACTAGTTATGATGAGTTTAGGTCACTATTGAACTACACAATCTTTACGCCAATGTACCAGTAATATCTTAGTATCCTTTATAGATTTATTTTTGAACATCAATTTGTCATAACTTTATAAGATGTTTCTGTTTATGGAGAAGCGGCAAAACTCCATATAATATCTTTAAAAAAAGGTTTACAATGTGAAGTTACTTTAATTGAACATATGGAGCTACATCGTACAACTAAGATTTATCTATCAAATAATCTCTCGTCTAATAGTACGCATTTTACAGTTTAATGACCTGTTTAAACTTTCTTTCTGTGCGATTCGTGATGTAGCCTGTTATTTATTGTAGGTTCTGAATACTGCTTTACTATACTCTTTTATTCGCCTTGGTATCATCGGACTACAAAAAAATCTATTATTTAAACGAATATTTCAAAAAGTACTTAAAGACCTTTCCTTTCGATACCTCTGATGTCGCAAATGCTGACAGGCGACGGTGTTTATATTCTACCATTAGGCCCGTCTTTTCTACTACGTACATTAATTTAAAAAATACGCATTTATTTTCATTAGGTCCGTATTTCTGGCGGCAGCCCTACCCGCGAGGCGCGGTTTGGCTGGTGAGTCACCGGTTCAGTGTACGCTCCCCTCTGCCGACGCCATTACATCGCGAGCCGCGAACATCGATCCAAAAAAAATCGCGAATTTATTGTTATTTCTCATACACCATCAACTGATAAACTCTTATCTGGAACACGACATATCCAGTATGTCACATAACACATCGTACAAAATGTTTTAAATAAGCGGTCAAAACAGCCGTGATTTATACAAAAGGTGTGAAGTGAAAATAAGGTGATCAAAGGATACCAATGAGTCGCCTTTGATCATTCAGGTGATGCTACCTAGATCAAAATGGAATACACAAAAAATTAAAACAAGCAATAGGTATTCAGCAAATTAAAACACAGAATTCAATGACTAAACTTCAGCCTCAGCGCAAAATCTGCTCCAAATGTATTTCATTAACGGCTTAAACGAACCAATTAAATAAGACTAGTTCAATTCAGAGGCTATAACACTAAATTTAAATTTAAATTTAAATTAGTGTTGACTTGCAATTTAATACGCTTGATAATATAAAAATATAAATGCATTTCTTTCTAAAGATTTGTGACTCAACAGTAGTTTATCTTGTATTATGTAATTAAGTAACAAAACAGCATAAAGAGTGCTTTATTTGATCATATCAAGGCTCCAGTGTTGCCACTGTGGCGGAGTTTACGACCATATGGCGCGCTTGTTGATATTTTTTCATTACACGATTTTTTCAACCAGTCTTAAGCGCTTGCGTTCGTTCGTTTCTTTACCATAAAAGGGTATGGAAAGGAGCCATGACATGACACGTACCGTTAAACGTTGTTGAATTAATCTACAATGGCCCGTTGATTTTATTTAGGCACAACAGATGGTTGCCTTTGTCACAAAATTGCTTTATTGTCTGTTTTGTTGCCTGGTTGTATAAAACCGTTTTGATTTTGGGTTATTGAGACATTCGTTACAGAGTAAAATGTTGACATAGAAAAGACACGTATAATTTCGCTAATTTACATGTACAATTGTAAATATAAAAACAAAACGAGAGATGTGTCATCAAATACATATTTCTAGAAGGTTAATAAGTTTCTTTTTTTTTTTATAAAATTGAATTAGCAAACAGGCATGCAGTCCATCTGGTTGTAAGTGGCTCCTGCTGTACATGGACATCTGTCATCAACTGTGCATAAGATCAGAGTCTCACCTTGAGGTCAGCCACAGATGCGTTGCTACTCCTGAAGTGAGTAAGAACGCCCCCGGTATGTGTCATCTTTACCACACCCTTCGGATCAAAACAAAGCAGCGCTTAACACTACCGTTATTAGGCAGAAATAAGTGTGGCGGTCGTGCTTCCGGAGTCGAACCACAAAGAGTTCCACCACCTTCCAAAATTATTCGTTCATGCGCCTCCATCTCATATATTTGTATTACTCATGTACTTGAACATAATAATCGTTGTGACTACATAGCATTTAATTTGTGAATAACTTTTTATGACCCTGAGCTGCTAATCGTTAAAAAAATGAGGTGAGTATAACGTCATTATATCGATATGCTTCGTTTATGACTAATAATTTCCCAAATATAAGAACAACTTCGGCATGACGAATACACATTCTTTGTTTGTGGTTAGCATTTATTTATTGAGACAATTATTTATCAAACTTATCATATTAAACGGAACCATCTAAAAACAACACAAATTGCAAGAGAAAATAGAAATAAGCGTAAAATGGTTTTGAATATTACATTAAAACTGTTTTAGTCTATTTTCTTATTGAAGTAGGATATTGCATGTTACAGCTTTATTATTGGTTCCGCAAAAACTATTCGGAAAATTGGAAAGTGTGAAACGCTTTTTATGAAATTGCAACACGCCAGTGGTTTTTCAAACTCTGATCGATATGCGATGAATTTAGCCAATTAATTATATACGCTTGCATCGTTATATAATAACGCTTAACGCTTCATTTGCTAATATTGTAAGACGTTCCTTGGTTGCATACTTGATAACTGTAACATATTTAGAAGTGTAAAAAAATGTTTTTTACAAAAAATACAACCGGCTTCAAAGCTATAAAAAAGTAAAAAATCGATTGATCCAGCGAAATATATTGTCGTTAAGCGCCGACTTCGGTACTATGTACTAAACAAGTATGTATTTAAATTATTTTTTCACTAATTTGGCCAAGTTGACACAAATGTACGTGGAAACATATAAACATAAATACAAACGTTACTTCAATCTTCAACATAAATCTAAAAGTTAACGTAAATCTAAGCCTGAGTCATAATTTAAACCACTATTACAATTTATATGAACTGGGCGCATCCGCTCGCAGAGCGCTACTGCGCCCTGCTCGCTTAGTTTTATGTTTTCTATTATATTCCAACCCAACCTACCTCATCCTATGTAAAAAATAAAGCTAATCCCAATCATAAACCATAACATAGGTACTACACTTTATCATCATCATTGGCGTTTTGGTGCGTTCAAGGTAATTTTTTTTATCATATGTCTTTCCTCAAGAACCTTATTATGTAAGCAACAAATACTCACTTAATAAATGGCTTAATCCTACGAAGTAGGCATTCAGTACCCCTGTATCATCAGGATGCAGAGTTGAAGATCAAATTTTTTCAAATTTGTAAAAAAAAACCAACAGAATTGTATACCTCCTCCTTTTTGAAGTCGGTTAAAAAGACATTTATGATTCATTATTTGAATTTGAATATGAGCATGCAGTCATTCACACCCTTCTATCGAAACGCAGAACTACTACACGTTAAAAATAAGTAGCTGTGGTACCTTTTAAGAACTCTGTGGTACAACTCCTCCTGGCTTATGTTCTGCTGAGTTCTAGTCTGAAGGGCCACACCCTTAAGGGAGATAAACTTATCCGAGGCGTTACTTACTCCTCAGGAGTAGCAATGCGTCAGTGGCTTACCTCTGATAAGACTCTGATATTCATCTTACCTGGGGTTGATAACAGATGTCCATGGGCTGCAATGGCCACTAACCATCATGTGGACTGCACTTTCATTTGCTTCTTCCATATTATGTAAAAATAACTTCTCTGAAACTATACTAAGTCTATCGTTTTACAAATGTTACTTACTTACTTTTTTGTGAGAAAATCTATCGTCAATGGAATCACAATCATATATTGTTGCCAAGATACGTAACGCTACTGGTATTTAAGATAGCTGAGTTCCGTTCCACTTGTCTCCACCTCCAATTTTAATTGAGAACATAATCTGCACAGAGTAGCCAACAGACCACGACGGTAGTGCGGTAGTAATCAGATACTCTCGCCAACCGCGAAACTAATATAATCGTAAGACCTAATTTACAGAAATAGAATATCGAGATAGTAGTTCATTTTATGTCCAGAAAACAGCAAGTGTGTATAGATCTTCTGGCAAGATTATGTAGTGACTAGCTGTATGTTTTCCCGCAGCTCCGCCTGTTTGGGTAAGGTTTACCATAGTATATAGTATATGTAGCCTTAGAACCTATCCTAATGTTAATTCAGATCATTAACTATTCAACTATTTGCGTGCCGAAATATCCTATAACCTTTATAGTATAGTACCTTTATATTATTAGTAATCTGACTTAAGGCAGTTAGCATCCCTGTGGTGGGCTCCTAATTGCAGTGAATGACAGATGGTCGTGGACTTCAGGACTATCTGCTGGTCGTTGCAAATACTAAGTACGTGCTTGATAGCAATATAAAAACTTGGCTGAGGCTGTGTAATATTTCTATAGAACATGGAGCTCGTCTTACAAGACAGGTTACAAGTATAGCTGTTTCCTAACGACTTCCAGAGATGTCTGAAATAACATGAAATCTAAATATATCTTAAATTATTTGGCTTCCAGACGATTGACTTCACCGAAGGTCGTCTATTTAAGGATCTGTTCATAATTCCAATTTCCAGTTGGTACACGAATGTTTTCAAACGTCTTACTCGTTATATGAATATTTGTTTTATTTAAAAAAGGTACGCGCAAACACATGAAGTCATATTTAAGAACCAGTTTTGATTACGATTTAAATTGGCGCGACAAT
This sequence comes from Cecropterus lyciades, assembly GCA_002930495.1. Taxonomy (NCBI): domain Eukaryota; kingdom Metazoa; phylum Arthropoda; class Insecta; order Lepidoptera; family Hesperiidae; genus Cecropterus; species Cecropterus lyciades. The sequence goes on from MOOZ01000282.1 coordinate 2,277,772, forward strand.
AAAACAATTCTTAGTTTTTTACAGTTTTAATGTTACGAAATAAGACGAGTATTACACAATAATTGCGTTAAACATCGGCGATGTTTCATTACAAACAGGTTGCACGTCGCCAGCACCCTCAGAACTCGTTATGCGGGCTTCTTATCGCAACAAGTATAATGACATACATGCATGCAGTATATATCAGCTCATATAACAAAAAAATGTAGAAAACACTTATGCAATATAAAGTCTGGAGACGAATACTAAATAGCGACATTGGATAAACTTGTTATTACCACGAAAATCCCAACAGATTGTTTTGCAAATTTCAGACTAGCTTTTACTTGGGGCTCCGATCGCTTTTGTCATTTATCAAGATAAAAAATATCCTATATGTACATCCAGGTAATAAACAAGAGGAACAAACATACATCCTCACAAACTTTCGCGTTTATAATATTACGTATGGTATGACAACTTAAGTGTCCATATAATATTATTATATCAATTTTATTTATGGCGTCAGCAGAAATAATCACATGTGTCAATACATTGATGAATACATCATCGATTTCTCCGCAGAGCATCCCCGCTATAAAATCAAATACATGCCACGTACTGTCAATTAATTTGATTCATGTACTTTTATTTGAGTAATGTGATTTTAGCGTCTTGTTTCTGATAACAGAACGATTTATAGCAGTTGCGTTGAAACGGATGTCGTTTATAATTTGAAATGCGACGAAACTGCCAGAGGAATCGTCGCAAAAATGCGCTGTTGATTGCTCTTTTGAAATAATAAGTTGCATTTTTAACACAAACATTTTCAGAATTCGATGAATTTTGGAGACACAGTTGCATTTTTGATATCATGAAGTATGTTAAATTATGATCATGGTTTCCCATTTTAATATTCTTTTTCTTATTTTCTATAAGTTTTATTTTATAATGTGGAAGTAGCAAGTACCCTTGAGGACTATATGAGAACGTCAAACAGCAACGCTTGACGCTACTGTTATTAGACAGAAATAAGTTACCGTCAGGTGAACTGCATGCTCGTGCTACACAAATACTACTTCAATCTTATAGAAAAAATGTGTCGGTGGATCCTTCAGAGTCGAACCACTAAGTGATTTGTGACCACTTTTGACATTAAAGTCGTAAACGAGCATGCTTTCCACCTCATGGTAAGCAGTCACCATAAAAACAGAGGTACTATTTGAAGGAAATCTATGGTCGCCTTATATAAAAATAAAAGTGAGACGGTAACCACATCCTTACACCGAAAGGAACCCTACCGTAGAACCATACTCGTTCAACATACTTCTAAATAATGTAATACTAAGCATATTGAGAGCGATTCAAACCCATTTTTTTAACCTTTTAAAAGTAACGAAAAGAAAACCGTAAAAAATAAATAAAACGTTGAACTAGAAGCGCAGCAAACATTAATATATGTCCCCATAGTGACTATTGTTTAGTCTCCACAAATGGCAAGAATAAAACCAGTAGATTGAAAAGGTTGATTACTTTTAAAACTAAATCCACCCCGGCTGCCACATTCACGAACAAAAGATTGTTTCCCTCCCCACAGGATGTATTCCGATTTAGTAAACATATATAGTACGTTGCCGACAACAATGTCCGTCGAATTTCGTATGCCGCGCATGTTTGCACTAACCGTCTGCGATTGTGCTTGGGCTCGCTGTAGCTTACTATTATAAAAAACTACGTTTTCGCCTAGCAACTTCAAATATTTTTTTAAATCTACACTGCGTTCGTTGTACGTTTTTTACAAAACAAAGTTGGCGTCAGCGAGTTTAAGTTCTTTATTTATTTATTTATTTATTAGTTATTTATTTCAACTCTATACAATAAAATATGATAGGTACATTATAATAAAATTTAAAAAAATATATACATTGTCGTGATTCTGGTGTGTCATGTTGTTTCTTTGTATGCATAAACTGACGATTTGAACTTTAAACAATACACATTTGCTATAAGTCGCTGATTTGGTACAAAATGTCACGATAAAACTCTATTTGAATTAATATTAAGTTCAATATTACAAATAAAGTATATCATTTCAGTTATTTATTTTGTAATATTTAATCATACAAAAGTTTAACCAAATATAAAAATTCCTTACAATTGAATCATAGGTATCTGACGCTTTAATATAACACAATATCGATAATCTGCGTCATGCACCACGCACATCACTATGAATTATTCACGTACAAATAAACACCTGGATTCCGTTTTATTACTTTTAAATTCTTATGTGTTTGTTGTTAAAACAGATTTTATGTATGTGCATTATAAATTTGCAAAAGATCATGAATTTATCCATAGGCTTATAAATCACAAATAACAGATTAAATGTTGCCAATAGATTTTTCATCTTTATTGAGAGAAAAAGGACTTTTGTCACGTGGTATCTATGACACGCCCATATAAGCTAGCTACATATTAAACTTACACTGTTATTACTCTTAAATCGAACCTGATAAGCATTGGGCTGCCTCAGACAATGGAGAAACCAGAATGCTATTCTATATACAAATAAAACATTATAATTTATAGAAATTATAATGTTTTATTTGTATATAGATTTTAGGAGGATTTATATAGATAAATCCTTGGCTCTCACCTGAGTGCTTCATTATTAACACATGCCATCAGCACATGGAATATATCGTCTTCTGTATCACACTCCGGACTGATAGGTGACTAAAGCTTGTTTGATTTGCCAATGGGTTTATTTTCTCTGAAATCTGCTTCTATAGTTACCTAATTGATTTCCGCTGTAAGATCTGTGTATTACCAATGTTTATTATATTATGTTGCTTTTATCATATTTAAATGCATTTACTTTCCATTTTAGGGTTCGGTTTCAATTGCTCATTGTACTTAAACAAATACGATAAAGTACTGATACTGTTTTATCGGTGTGCTCTTTCTTTGTAATAGAAATAACGTGAACTTGTTGACAGTATTAATATCATTACAACATACGTTTTTAATTACTCTCTTCGATACGACCGGCTGACAAGTTGGTAGAACCAGTAGTGTTCGACCGAGGAGGTCTCTCACCCACCTGATGGTAAGTGGCCATTGCCGCCCATAACATCTGTAATCAACCCTAGGTAAGATCAAAGTCCCACCTAAGGTTAGGCACAGGTGCGTTGCTACCCCTGAGGACTAAGATGGAATGCTTCGGAAAAGTATGTCCTCCCTTACCACACCCTTCAAACCAGAACACAACAGCGCATAACACTGCTGTTATTAGGCAGAAATAGAGTATCTTCTATATTTCAAGCGTAGAGTTAATAACGTATCACCGCCACGCCTATTTAGGGTATGAAGGAGTTCTTGTGTTTCAGAAGAAGGGTGTGGTTGCCGACGCACTTTCGATACGAGGCCATATTAGTCCTCGGGAGTAGCAACGCATCTGTGATTAACTTCGGAGAGAACCTCATTCTGTCCATAGTTCTATAGTCATTCAGTTGCTAGTTCTACAGTTGCTTACAGAAGTCCATGGGCGGCAGGGACCACATACCTATCACTGTTTTATACCTATTTGGTACTTATATTAAATGATCTATAATAAAAGCTGCTATTGAAGTAAACAAACCACAGCCTATACCTTACAGGTCACGTAACGTGTTAGCATGTTAGCATGGAGTGTGACTCAGGCAGTGGTACCGGTGGTACGAACAGTTATACCTCTTTTGTAAAACAATGATGGTAGGTTACAAGTTTATTAAACACATCAAAGGCGACTTTAGGATACTCGTAGTAAGCAACGAAAGATTTATGTTTCACTATATTTCAAACAATTTTCTAGATTACCTACGCTTTACAAAAAAGATTCAAAATTAGATATTATTTCGTAAATGAAATTTTATTTAATTTGTTACTTTAATAAACAATTTAACATTAAAAATATATATCTGAAAAATATAACAAACTCACGTGAAACATACAAATGTTTCACGTGAGTTTGTTATATTTTTCTATTAGTGCACTAAAGCAAGGAATCCGACTTGTAATCTAATTTCGTTGTAATCGATTGTAAAAAGCGAGAAGTTCATACATTCTTAGTACCATAGTAGCGCTAGCAACTGCTTTCGTATCGTAGCTATTTTCATTTTGTCAGTCAAATCATAACGATTCCAAAAAAAGTTTCACTTCAAAAGTTCAAAGAAAAATATGAAAGTGAACGAAGTTGAGCTGAAAGGCTAGTCGCCAAGTAAAAAATATTTTTTTATTGTAATGACCCCCAAACATAGATAAGTATCGATTTGTAGGCAAGTCAATGTGTTTAAACACGAACAGCCGATGTCTCATCGGAAACTATGACTCAACCATTTCTTTGTACGAAAGTTAAAGATTACACATCACTAGGACATGTCATTGGCCGCTTGCGTGCTTATCTGTACAAATGTTCTTGTAATTGCTACTTATAGCCCTGCTTTGAAACAATACTATGAATGTATTTCTCACCCAGGTTTCCTTTCTTCAACATTTGTTTGTTTAGAAACAGTTTCTTAATTTTTATGGCATTGTTAATACGAGAAAGTTTTGAATGTGTCATAAAATATGGTTGTATGTAGATACTTAAAATAACAAAACTGGTATTGGTATTGGTATAAAACTATTTTTATTACTTTGTTCAATATTACCTGTTGCTTACATCGTACATGTCCAGAAGTAATGGACTTCTCGGACAAAGGATGATTTTAATGATAAGGACTCTATGAGGCTCTAGGATCAAAGCTCAAGCACAAGGATCATTTTGTCGACTCTATTATTTCAACGTTCAATTTATTTACGTTCATTTTATAGAATATATAAAAACAAGGTGTAAAAAATAATGTCCTTTTACAATTAACAAAAAAACCCTATTATCTCCAATAAAAAAACTCGTTGACTTCCTTTTGCCTTAATGGGAGAAAATAATTTTAATTCTGGCAACGTTCCAAGCGAGGCGTCATGCTCGACATAAGAGGCATTTCACACGAGAGCCCTTTACTGAGGGTATCTTTAGGAACTATCAGACTGATAAAACGCGTTTCTCAGCTACTTTCATGAAGTTTTTATTAAAGACTAGTAACTACTTTTAAGATCCTTTAAGGGGTTCATTAAGCTTCTTCAATACAATGCTTGTAAAGAGTTTCGAAGTTTTGAATGAAGCTAAAATTTTACCAATTTTGTTTTAAAATATGTAAGTCACAAAAATGACATAGTAGTCGACTTACTGTTACTTCCTGAAGCACGGGTGGAGCCAGGATCGCGTAAGTAATTAAGAAGTATTTGATGACAAAAAAGGTCTTCCGAGTAGGACTTACTTAAATTGGTGACAGAGGAAGGGATTAGGTCTTCCTATTTCTAAAATTTAACTGGGTGGCAGGTGAACTTAGGGGGCTTGACTCCTAACTCCCAAATCCTCCAATCATCTGGAGATATCGCTGCCATAAGCTGTACGTCTTTTAAATTAAATTAATAATTGACGAATACCGTTTTTAAATTGAATCCTGATTGATTTCAGAACCCCAAAAATGGCCTGCTCCGTCAGCGACACCCCTGCCCTGAAGGACCTGCCCAAGGTGGCCACCGACCTCAAGAGCCAGCTCGAGGGTTTCAACACCAGCTGCCTTCGCGATGTGGACACCAACGAGAAAATCGTGCTGCCATCCGCTGAAGGTATTATGCAAGGAAATTAAGATTATTTTTTCATCAGTCTTCTGAATCAACTTGGAAATTTATTTGGTTTGGAAACAATATCATAAAATGATAATGGATATAGAGAAGTTTATGTAAAAAATATATAATATTTTAAAGAAAAATTAAATAAGCTTTACTTTGTTGAAATTAGTAGTATAATAATTATTTATAATAAAGGATAATATACGAACATTTGCAGTAACTTTCTCACTTACTGACAATTGTCTGAATCACTGAAATATGGAAAATAACCATTATATATATCCATAAATGATTGGAAGTAAATCTGTCTTCTAGAACAGTAATGTATTATATATTCTGTTGTATTGTAGAGTGTGACAAAGTTTATCCGAATTTCCATTGTTCAATTTATAGCTAGAAAATGATTAGCGTTACGTAAAATGCTGTATTGGTTTTCGAAACAGATGTAGCGCAAGAAAAGCGACACACGGCACTCCTACAGGGTGTAGAGCAATTCCCAATTTCCTCCTTAAGGAAGACGGATACCGTTGAAAAAATTGTACTACCCAACGCTCTAGGTATTTTTGGGTGGCAAACCGCGATACTAATTGTTTTATAATCAGAGCTAACACATCATTTTGGTCCAAATAGGGAGGATACCCAAAAATAGGGGAAATTCCAGAAGAAAGTATTTGTGAAGTCCTTACTCGATGAATTGTGGACTCTCCTCAGGATAAGTGGTCCCCAGTCCTCCTTTACTATTCTATGAGTTTTTTTATGACTATGAATACTTATATACTTATGATAACAAAACATAAGTCTGCCTGCTAAAACTTAATAGGTGTGATCCAGAACACATACTCTAAAGACTCAGTTCTGAAATAGCGAGGTAGAAAATGTGTTTGGTCTAAATAATTATAAATTACTAGCTGTAGTACTCGTGCTTCGCTACGAGACTTAAAATAGTCGCCATCTGTAAATTGTGAAAAATATCGAAATCAGAAGTAGCCTATAAGTTGACCAAGTAAATAAGCTACATCCATGCATAATTTTATGTAAATCGGACCAGTAGTTTTGTGTGATTGAGTAACAAACAGACGCAAACCATCTTTATATATACTAGCTTAGATTAAAGTCGGTTTAAATTTAATAACTGATTTCATACAGTGGGCAAACTCTATTTGAAATTGGTTGTAGTGGTCGATTGTTTGGTAATTCTAAACTAATATTGCAATCACTCCTAATTTAAAAATAGTATATTTATGATCCAAATCACCACTGATCAGTCGCTTCGCTGCTCGTATTGTCGTGTTTGAGTTAAACTAACTACTTTCGTGATGTTGAGTTAAATGTGTTTTTAAGATAATAACTGGCATGTATTGTGAAAGTGGTTGTTTGTACTGGAAACACGGTATTGTTTGTTATTGTTTTATTTCGTGTCTGTCTTTTTTTCAATAATAAAGCTTCTGTCTATTAAATTAATAATCCCTAGAAAAAATATTCTGATGATATGATATAAATATTCTGATATTCTAGAAAAAAATACAAAAAATATTCTAATGAGAAAGAAACCTAAAATAGTTTTAATGTTACAATATGGCTTTATGTCCTTTTTGGTGTACGAGTTAAAATAAAAAATATATAAAATGCGACGTAAAATAATAATAAAAAAGGCGAATTAATATATGTAATTAGGTTTAAAGGCGATGAAGCCAAAACCGTAAAACATGTAATATAAAATAATAATAATAATAACGTGATTCCAGGACACTAGGAAATTTCGCAACAAAATGGCTAACGAAACAAATTTAAAATGTTTTACAGATGTTGCCACTGAAAAAACTCAAAAGTCCCTGTTCGATGGCATTGAGAAATTCGATGCTACCAGGCTGAAGCACACAGAAACGCAGGAAAAGAACCCGCTTCCCGACAAAGATGGTATGATATTTTTATAAGTGTACCTATTGCACCACGTGCATGGGCTTTTTCCCGAACATTATTTATTTTGCCTGTTAAACTTTTAGTTCAACATCAAAATATGTTTTATGAGCGTGCGATTAACATGCCTATCCTGTTTCGTATCCACTTGCGGTTTTGACACGCTTTTCCTTATATATACTTGAAGTACGTTTTCATGTCACTCAGCATGTAAATGTTAAAATTATTAGACGCCTTCTATGTAATATTATAAACAACAATTCATTCTTGTTACTAAACTAAATATCACTAATTTTAATCACCAACAGTAACAATTGTAGAAAGAGTCAATAACTTTCATAGACGGCGTCAAGATTAGCTTTTATCTAGATATTGAATGCATAAAGCTTGTTATAACTATTTATATTATGTTGCCGTGCACGATTTGCTTGAAACCAGTTGTCGCAGCCGAGAAGGCACACCAGAACCTCTTGGACGGCGTGGAACAATTCGACAAGACCCAGATGAAGCACACCACCACAGAAGAAAAGAACCCCTTGCCACCCATCGAAGGTTTTTGTTTTATGCTTTGTTTTCTGCCTAACGTTACCTGCATATTACCTGCGTTTTAGTTTTGTTATCTTTTCCTTAATCTTAAGTGGAAGTCTAGTACAAAGTAATGCCAACATATTGTTTTCTGCACTAAAATAATGTAGGCGCTGCAGTATCATAAGTATTCGTCATCTTTAATAATAAGTCAAGGGCATCAGAAAAGGACATTCATAATTTTATTATAAGAGTAGTTTTTTTTTTGAACAGATTGAAATAGCAAAAGAGCATGCAGTCCATCTGATGGTAAAAAAGATCTCATCTAATGATACCTAACGATTACAGATGCGTTGCCACTCTCGAGGACTGAGATGGTCGCCTCATATATAAGAATTGCGCTAGAAATAGGTGTGGTGGAAGGAGTGATCTCGAGGTACAATTCTACCGTCAGGAAGAGGTTACTTCAAATACTGTTCCTGTTATAATGTACACGGAATAGGATTAGTATTTCCTCCAATAAACATAGGTACATTAAATAAAAGTGTCTTCATTGTAACATTTAAAAAGTAGGCTTTTATGAAGGTTGTTCAAAGTTTGCTAAAAAATAGTTTGGTGGGAATCTAATCTTATAAATATTTATTATTATTGCGCAACTTTTAACATTTTCCCGAGCCGTCACCATATAGTGCTTCCTTGAGGAAGGAAGTTTCGATTATTACACGATTTTAATAGTTTTATTATTCGAATAGCGGTGATTAAAGTTTCATTGCTCTTAATTAATGGTGATTTAACACAATTAAATTAAAATAGACATATAACTTGATCAAATATATGGATATAATTTGATATATTATAGTATTTAATATAATTGATTACCTACATGCGTTTTTAAGTACATGGGACAAGGATAATTAAATAACGAAGTTTGATATTCGCAACGTAACGCGAGAACTAACTCGCATAGCTGCAGGCTTAATGAATTTCTTGTAATTTTATTAGTATTCCGTATCAATCTCCGTGCCAAATACGTCTTGACCATACATGGATCGAAGATGTTCTAGTGAAGATCCAGTAAGCACGTGAATTAGGACATATATGGGCATGTAGTCAAGAATAAGTACCTTAATTGCGTGTAACAAAGCCCATTTGTTTTCAAAGACTATATCTACTGTAATATTGATTTATTTGTTACAATTGGTCCGTTTAGATCAATCCGATTGGTACAATAGTTAAAACAGACAAAGAGGAGTTTATCTAAATATATTATGTATGTTTAGAATTGGCGGTACTTTAGAATTTAAAAAGTGCCATTAGTAATTATTTTATTCTTATTTCAAAACAGCCCAGATATAAATCCTTCGCCCCTTCGAGAAATAAATTATCACTAGTTTAACAGTAAAGTAAACATCGTCTAGAAAATTGCAATGCATCTATCGTAATGTTCTAAAAGGTTCTTGCATGGAATCAATCGAATAGTACTTAGCCAATTGTGAGATTATGGCGTCACTGTTTCATATTTTAGTAGAAGTGGTATGCCCAACAAAGGACAAATATAGGCCGATATTCTACAATGAGGAGCTACGTAATATCTTAATACCTTAAGTCTATTAAGAATCTATTCAATCTATTTTATTTAATTTAATCAAAACTTCCTAATCGTTTTTTTCATTTCATCAGCTATCAAAGCGGAGAAGGAGAAAAACCAGTTCTTGAACGGCATCGAGAACTTCGACCCCACTAAGCTGAAGCATACTGAGACCTGCGAGAAGAACCCGCTGCCCACTAAGGACATTATTGAGCAGGAGAAAACGGCTTAAACACCCATAATTCTCTACCGCATATATTATAATCGCTAGTATCGCTGTATTAGACTCATAATTTTAAGTACTAGCCAGTTCGCGAAGCCCGCTGCCTAAACTAATAAAATAATAAAATCTGGAGGCGATGTTCGCATGGCAACACTTTAATATTGTCATTACTATTTGAATTTAGAACGCATCAACGGTCTTCGCGAACTGACTATAGATATAGGAACCAAATTTTCTATGTCACTTTTAACAGTATATATCTGATAAGTGTATTTTACGAGCATTTTCATTAATTTATATTCGATACGAATGAGTAAATGATAAGATTGAGTACTGATTTTCTTTTAAGGCGGGAACACACTGCACTCCAGTATTTTTTACTTTTTTCGGTATTCGCTTTGTGCTTGTGTTCTCTATATTATAAGGGAAATAGTTATTTTTTAAGTGTCCACCCTAGATTTTCACACATCGGCTGCGATGTCTCTGGTCAAATTAGGAGTGTAGTTACCAAGTTTTAATTGGAATATCGAAATTATTTCCTTGATATATTATTTCATCGTATTAATAACGTAGGCGTAGTAGAACGTGAACGAACAGTAGATTGATATTTAAATGCTCAACTGTGTATGGGAAAGCTAAGATAATTTTTTAAGATACATTTTTGTTCTGGTGATGATGTGAACAATAATTTTTATACTACCGTATTTCATAATAATATTGTATACTGATGAATGATTTTCCAATTTTATAATACGCTAATAACGATGCCAATAAACCATTTTTATCGAAATTTTGTATGTTTTACAGACGGTGCTTTTTATAAATATAGAATGAAAAACTATGTTTTATTTAATTGTCAACATTTACACTACACATGTGTCGAAAAAAAAAAATTCTTTATAGAATCGAATAATTTCGTCATTTTCTACTTTCATATTACATATGCAATATAAGTTCCAGTTATTTTACGTCTCCCGATTGTAATGTTTATAATGACCGAGTTGACATTTTTTTATAATATGAACCTGATGGAAAGTGACCACTGCCGCCTATGGACATTTTCAATGGACCCAAAATAAGTGGCAGAGTTATACCTCAGGTCGCCCATAGGTGCGTAGCTACCCCCTGTGGATTAAGTTGAAATGCCTCTGATAAGTATTTTTTTCTAACACCATTCAGAGCAGAACACAGCAGTGCTTAACACTGCTGTTATTTGGCAGAAAAAGGGTCGTAGAATTAGATTGTGGAGGCCCACAATCTAATCACAAAGTTTTCTACCACCCTTAAATTACCACTGACACCCGTATGCATGAATGAAAACTACACTTCACATTTACTATTTTCTGTGCCCAAATTATATAGCATATAAAGCTCCTGAATCGATATTGGAATAAACAGGATAAAAATAAATTATCAAAACGTTGCTCAACATAAAATAATATAATTCTTTGTGATTAAAGTAACAGATGAAGGTAATCAACCTTAAACAATAAAAGTTCTATCTGTGGTTGCTCACAAATGCGTATTCACTCTGTTTGAATAACTCTTTTTCTTTTAGTTTGACTCCCTTGCGACATAATTTAAACTAAATCACAACAGTGCATAAAGGTGCGTGTCCAACAAAATTGTTGGCAACTTTTGTGTGTCCAACTCTCCGAAACGTCACCAACTTTTATTACAACTGTGTCTCCAGCGAATCTATAAAAACTGCCAACAAATTAAGAAACATTTTAGTTGACAGCAAGCTGACTACACCGGCGTTTGTTGGCAACATCTTTTCGAATGACGATGATATTATGCAGGCAGCCGCAGTATGTACTATTTCAAGAAAAAAGAAGTATAAGAAACATAAATATTGGGTACAACTAAGCCTCTAGGGAAGGAAAATACATGGACTGATTAAAATATCAAATTCTTTGAAAAGAGATGACATGTTAGCAGACAGAATTGAAGGTGGACAAATCAGAAATTTTCTTCGTATGACCGATTCTGATTTTGAAAGGTTGCTTAATTTTATTCGGGCCAGAAATTAAATCATAATCACACCTGTAAAACTTTTATTAATTACTTTAAGATTCTTCGCAACTGAGGATTCACATACTTCACTAATGTATTTATTTAGAATTTCAAAGCAGGCGATTGTAAAAATCATGCCTTAAGTTTGTGAAGTTATGGACATATTTATGTTTCCAACTTATGTTGCCAACAAGTGTATCCACCGAGCGAATAAATGTTGGCAAGCGCGCACCTTTGAAGTTTACCGCCAAAACCAAACACGGTTTCAAACATTTGTTTAAAATTTTTGTTACCAACACGTGTTGACAACACAAAAGTTGGCAACTTTTGTTCGGTGGAGACCCAGCTTAACACCGATATTAATTTAAAGGCAAATAGACTTTGAAATCCTATAACGATGGGATTACCACAAATTTTGTGAAAAATTCCCAGACAGAATTATCGTCGTTCTAAAGATCATCATCCTGAGGTGTGACCTTAGCTTTCAGGCTAATTTGGAACCCTTCACGTGTTTTAATTTTACGTCCCCCTTCCCCAAAACGACAGATTTATCGTGCTTAATTATTTTTGTAATGAGTATAGTTCTATCGCGATTATAGCGCAATAAATATTGTTAAAATTATTTCAGTATATTTTCTTAAATAAGGAATGAAATTATTGTTATTCTATTAAAATTATTAATAGATAGTTGTTTATGGTAACACAAAAGTAATGCAGATAAAAAATAAATATAAGCGGAACTTATTTGTTTCACGCAGTTTATTAACACTAACATTACTTGAAGAAGGAGACTATTTAAATCAGTGATACTTTACTTTAAAGCATAACAATCATAAATATTTAGCTGGCAATCTAAATTGCTTTAAATAAATGGGGTAAAATCTCAGAGTATCATTTAGTCTGAGGTCAAAACAGTTTTGTCTTTTCCTTCAAGTGTCATGTATTTTTTTTTATAGAAGTGTTAAATATTTATAGATTATTATTGTTGTTGTTATAGTTGTTTTTGTTATTATTAAGTTACCTAGATTAAATAAACTTTATCCTCAGCAATATTTCATTTATCTTGCCATATAAAAACAATAAAAAGTGATAATTTCCCAAAAAATCGTTGCAGGTGAAACAAGTTTTAGTTAAAAAAAATACAATAATATGTATACACATAATTATCATTATTATTATAAATTACACAATTGTATAAAAATTAGCAATTTAAATCAATAAATATAATTAAAAAATTACAAAAATCCTTCTACTATAACAGTAAAGGCGTGAGCAAATTGTAGTGAAAATATTGAGGAGTAATAAGAGTAATTTAAAATTGTTTTTCCGGTTTTGGCTAAGCACCTTTGAACCTAACTTTATTAGTTTGTAGCCACCTCTTTTCTAATAAGAGTTGTCTAATAATAGTCTTAATTTATTTATGTACGGCAATATTTTTTACATGTAAAGCAGTTCTAAAAAAATAACAAAAGTATCTCAAATATCATATATATTCTCAGTTGCTTATCATAATGATTAATGTATATTTATTTCTTAGTATTTCACATGTACGTTACATATAAAATTATAAGAAAGAGAATGATTTCAATTGACTGTCTTATTAAATAAAGCGACAGAATAAAAGTGTATAGTAAGTAGTG
>MOOZ01000282.1:2321048-2342390 GCA_002930495.1 Cecropterus lyciades
ATGACAGTGACGTCATAACTATAGAGAATAGTGCTGTGACTCTGTTGTCGGTATGCTGTGGTTTACCGCTATTTTATTTTTAATGTTTGTTTTTTTTTATGTACTATGTACATATATACAGTGGAAGATAGCGCAAGATTAAATTAATCATCCCAGACTATAAAAAACAATTTATTGCACAATAAAACCATAAAAAATAAAACAGTGTTACCAAATCGATATCGAGTCTTGACAACACTATTTTTTTTGTAGGTATTTTTGTTAATTTTATGCTCTGGCGTAAAGGGAATAGCGTTTATGGCGCGGCGCTCAAAAGGTTAATATATCTCGAATAATCCAAACGCAACTAGTAACATAGTTAAAAACATTAAAACAAAAAGCCGACTGCTTAAAACGATTTTTTGTTCATAATTTAATTTAATTTAACGCTTAATAGGGCTTTTCGTCATAGAAATAGTCAAGCAAAAGTATTACAATATATAATAAATATATATAGCTTATGTCACTTTCCAAACTGAGACGATTCTAATGACATGTCATACGTCTAAATCCGTCATGCCGTTTGGGCCGTAGCGCGTGTCAAAGAAATGGACATACATATACATACATACGAAAACATCATCCTCCTGACGCAGTCACGTAATAAATAGTTGTATCGTTATAATGGCTCTCGCTGTCATTCGACGATTGCTACACAGAATGGTTATCCGGTCGTGTTCCAGCCGCAACTCTCACCCGGACGGGCGCGCGGCGTACGGCGCGGGGGCCCCGGGCGGGCCCCCGGGCGGGCCCCCGGGCGAGGAGTGCCCCGAGCCGCTGCTGCCGGTGCCCTACGTGCCCTACCCGCCGCCCGTCTACCCCGTGCCCTACTACCCCGTGGAGCACGACCCCGGTAACGATCACGTCACTTGGCGATACATACCTCTGAATCTAATACAAAAATATTTTATTCGAAATGGACCTTTACAGAATTATTTGTGGACGTCAATAATTTAATACCACTGTGCGAGGTATTTCGTGATGAAGAAGAAGAATTTCAACTTATAAACCATTCAGCACTATTAGACTTGTGACCCCACACTAAGATTTTTCCTATGTCATGGATGCCATGGATACGTACAAATTTGAGTATACTTAGACTCGGAACAGATCTAAACTTATCGAAAATCAAAGACCAGTATGGTCAATGGTGATCAGGTTATGATTATCATAACTATTTGTTTCTAGTTATATTTATTCATCATTATTTCATTTTCAATCACCTTATATGTAACAATATTATGATATGTTCATATAAAATGATATATGAATATTAATGATTTCTCTTACTTAGTCGATCCAAGTAAAGATACATCAATTTCAAGATTTTCAAATCAAATAAAAACCTTTTCATTTTTAACTATGGCAGCATCACTGCCACACTTGGTATAGTTAGGTTCAAAGAACAACTAAGGCGTATTTACCGTTTCAAAATATATTCTTCTTCTTTATTCGTTTTCATGTTTAAGGGCGGTAAAACATCTTTGGATTTCTATTAGGTAACCTGTTCTATATGATTATAGGAAATTGACTACAATTCTCTATGGACATACTTAAGTTTAGTTAGAAAAATATTAAAGACAGCTAAGTTAAATAATTTTCGATGTTTATTGTAGCAATGCTGGGCATGATGGGCGGAATGAGTTACGTGGAGTACGGCGAGACTGTGGAGTACGGCATGCATCAATACTACCCGCCCTACCCGCTGCTGCCGCCCCCCCACATCGACCACAAGTAATCTCCCACCGAGACTCCGCCCCACACTGAGACTCCGCCCCACACCGAGACTTCACACCTTTAGGTGACGCCACTGCATGTGACACGTGACAAATATTTACAGTAGGCTTCCCCCACACGTGCAATGATAACTTCACTAAACGTAACAATCTAAAGTTAATAGGTGCGCAGGTATACACATACAATACTAATTATCTTATATTTTTGATGCATTGATAATATTATTGCATGTTTGTGGAAAGTATTGGCATTCCTAGCTGTTTTTAATGTCGTTTTCTTGTCAATATTTGTGTGATTCTGAGCACGTGCAGTGTAAGTGCCATCTACATAAAACTTTGGAAACCCTTTGACTGAATGTAATTTACCAACCCTCCATTTAGAAACAAAAAATAAAAGTTATTTAAGAAAAAAAAACTATTAAAAATCCACGTAACTTTCTCTTTTTGAAAGCTTTTAATAACATTTTGGAACTATTAAAACATATTACCCGTGTGCTGATAACTTGATACGTGAGGATGATGATGTCTCAATGGATTTTTTTTTGCAAATCATTAAAGAAAAAGCTATTATCAGATTTCTATTACACTAAGAAACTGTTAGAAATCACTGTATAACCTTGTCTATTTGGAAAATAAATTATCAAAGAGCTATAGGGTTACACGTTCTATAAATACCAGATTACAATATTGTAATACTACTTTTTAGCTTTTGGATTGACAGCAAGTGGTCATGGGCTTAATTTCTTTTTTTTCCCAATGACACTGACTATCATCTCATAATTCAGGAAGTTTGTAATTATTTCAATAAAAGTTTTTAGTACAATACCGTTAAGACAACAAGCGATCGTGCTCCTAATTTCTGTATTTTTTCTTGTTTATAACAAGACTGACATGTCACGACAAGAATGACAAGGACTAGACCCATAATTTAGACAAGGTTTTAAATATTTCTATAAAATTTTTTAGAACATTATTGTTGCATTCTATAGAAATTTCATCAGAGCTATAATAAGCTGTAATCGTATTCAATTTAAAATTCATCTGTTACGAGCATACTGCGATATCGCGTTGCGAGCGTTTAGACAATCGGTAAGTATTGACGAGTTTTGATGGATGACAAAAAATCCAGATTTGAGTATTGATGGAATACAAAAATTTTGTTTTTTTTTTTTGCAATAGAGACACATTTTAACATAAATATTGATGGAATCATAAGTATCATAGTATTAATTGACTGCGTAACCCTAGGTATAAACTGAACAACGGTGACGCATTTCCCATAGATGTCGAGTTATTGCTCACGGGTATCGAATTTACATTTAATATCTAAAATTTCATACAAAATTTATTGAAAATAATATGTAAAACAAAGTTTCGGTCGGTGCGGATACGGTATGATTCTCTAGCGATTCGGATGTAAGATAATACAGATGTAGCGGTAGATATTCTATATGGGAACTTTTGTTTTACTATAAATATATTTTCTATTTTAAACAACCTACTAAAGTGTTTACGTCAAAAATCTAATTGATGCTAAAAAAAGGTGAGTCTCAGTGAGACATACTGTTACGGATGGTGTTGTAAGTTATTTTGGTCAATAAAAATAAAATTTTGCATTTCTATTAACACCATAATAAACTGTTTATACTTATATCATGGACACGTAAAAGTGTCCATTACTGGTTTGGTTTCTATAAAATATTTTTCAATTGAAAATCATTCTAAAATAATTATCATGCCGAGTGTAGAAAGTAACACCTAATACTACTTGGCAGAGACTGAAGAAATAACTAACTTACTTATTTCGGTATAAAACGTGATCTCGCGTGATTTTATTCGCTTCAAATTCGTTTGGTATACAAAAAAATTCAAAACCATACAACATTTTAATACATTTTTATCTCAAAACCAACAATATAATTGTAACGTGGTAGCATTTGTTTTTATGTACAGAGTTTAATATATAAAAGCTGCTCGTTCAGTGTTATCCTCTAAAATGAGTTCCTATTTAAGGTAGTTATTCAAAGTACTTTATATCGTTAGATCATTCCGTATAGAATATCTACTATTTTTTGTTCCATTGCAATATTATTGCTAATTTTCGGTATATATCCTCTAAAATTGTACAATATGTAATCAATAAATACGATTCTGATTGCAATTACATTTTATTTAACTTTAATAAAGCAAAAATGTAATAGAAATATTAAAAAAAAATATAGGATATTTTGTATATTTTTATTGTTAACTGTTGCGAATTAAATATTATGAACAAAATAACAAAATAAAAAAAATAGTATTTTCCACAATATTGCAATCAGAATGGTATACCTATTTTCTTTATTTGACCAAATGGTTGTTTCATCTTGTCAAACGTTCGTGTAAAGTAAGTGATTACAATTTTTTTTTTGTTATACTAACTATATAATGTATGTATTCGTTTACATATATGTAGCCATATTATTTGTAGATTGATAAACAACGACTCCGCTCAACGATTACGGTATACGATTTTCAATATACAATTGTTTGTGTCCTTCGTTTTCTTGTGTACTGCAGGGGTGGCCAACTTTGTACCCGTGATCTACTTCTAAATGACTAGAACCTGGGCGATCTACCAATTGCGTAATTAGTATACTTTGTCGTCGTCCTGAGGAGCTCAAAAAAATAACTCATCAAAACTAAGCAGTCTGACACTTGCGTCTTTGCACTTTGATGATTAAAAAAGTCGTCAAATAGTAAAAACTTATTTGGGTTGTAGTATTTCCTATGCTTTATCACGATCGACGAGTTGGCCACCCCTGGCCTACTGTGCTGTCTATGATTCCCAAAAATTAAGTCAATTACAGATTAAAAACACGCGGTTCATGCATTAATTGTTTAGAAAATGGGCCTACACGAAATTTTATTACGAAATAAACTTTGATATCGCATTTTTTTATATAGGTAGCACAGTGTACAATGATTTCTGAATGATATGATGTTTGTATATGTCTCGGAAAATATCTCGATTTGGCTTTCACTGAAATATTTTAAGTTTTATATGAGACACTCTTTCGAAGACTTTGAATTCAGAAAGGAAGCTCGAAAGGAATATTTTCTGCGATCCAACGTTTGGCAGCCAAATTCTGTATCCTTATTTGTACTTAAGATTTGGGAAGATGGATGTATTGTGAGAGAGATGCGAGCAACCGACCCGACGTTGAGACGATGTCTCATCCAGCACAAATGTAATTTTATGTATTGCACGTACTGATTTATAATTTTATAATGCGAACAAATTTAACTACGTGTATTTGACGATGCAAACGTTGCGTAAAGTTAAAGATGTAATTTCGATGTTGGCGACTACGACCCACTGCTAATTGTGAACTTATATGAAGCACTAAACCAATGTTGTACAATCTTTTTCATGACACGTCTCTCATAACATGTAAAAATATTTTACGACCTTTATCATCAGTACGTAACTTTATTTAATTTCACGTTAAAAATATGAAATCTTTAGAATATATGTATATTTTATTATTATAATAGGTATCGATCAAATACCCAATGTGTGTAATACCTAAAGTAGACGTCGCTAAATGAAACGAAAGGCATCAAAACACTCTTAGTAAAAATATTTAAAAACTTTGAAAAACAATCTAAACAATACAGCGAGTAGGACCTGTGGGCGTATCAAGTATGCGACTCGGTTACTTGAGTAGTTTAGTGCGTCATATAAATTCATATTTAACAGTGAGTCGCGCGACTCGGTTGTAATCGTCTGTCGCAGTCGCCGTGTCGCGATCGCCAACATCGAAATTATACCTAAAAGGTTTTAACATTGCGAACCGAACAAAGGGATTAAAGGAGAAAAGGATATCAGTGACTCATTTGTTTACATTCATGATAAATTATAAATCAGATGCGCGATCATTTTTTTTTGTATAACCTGTGGGTAGGAGACAATACATTTGATATTGATATTGCATTGTTAACTGATTCATTGACAATACTTTTGGAAGTGTTGACTTTACATTAATATATATTTACACACACATGAGGCATTGAAAATGCCTTACAAATTTACATAAAATTGCAAATTTCAACCGGTCTCTTACTCGCAGCTTTTAATTTGTAATTTGGACCAATTTTACTTCAATATTCACATATCCCCTAACGTAATGGCAACGCAACTATTTTAAACACTTGATTTTCCAAAAATTTTCCAAGTGTTCATTGGTGCTGCGAAATGTCATGGTTGACAGGGTTTTGGAGCTATTTTTTTGTAGGGAACGGAATTTACAAACGCATCGTAGACGTTAGGGCATTGTATATCATTCCTTGTACGTGTAAGGCGCAACTAAAATGTAAGCCAATGTAATAATTTTTATAACAATGTATAAGTTGAACCTAGTAGTACAGAGTGGCTTGCTACGTCCAAATCCCTTACAAATCCTATTACAATATCATATTACGATCTTAGATGATCATCGCGATTGAAGTGGCATCATATATTGGCATCACGGTCTCATCATCGGTTAATGTAATATGGAGTATTCATTCATTCATTCATTTCAGTTCACAAGAATCTCATTATTGAACCGAACGAATGATTTTTTACATCTCATTCAGCATTTAAATTAGTATTATACCATACATCCATTCCATACATTATTCCATATTAAGTAGCAAGTCGCTCTCATTAATTTAGCGTAACATTAGCCTCCTTAAGTCGCCGCTTTCGGGTCACGGACGGTACGACACTAGTTTAATTTAGATTTATCCCCAATTTTCGATCTTAACGCGTTGCCGACCTTCCAGTTACAATTTTTTGTCGATTTCATGTAATAAAGTAGAAGATACACACGATACGGTGTCGTATCGTAGCACGTTACGATGTCGTGTCGGGGAAATCTAGAACCTTCATCGTTAAAAAAACACGTTGTGATATTTGATGATGTATTTATTTTTTCTACGAATACTACGTTATTTTTTCCATCATGAACGATTTATAATTTCCATTATAGACAAATGATAGGAATCATTATGGTCAACATCATGAAAAAAAGACGCAAGAATGCATCGCCAAATTTCACGACGTCGTGGTTTTTGATAATGCACGTCGAAGATCCACGACACGGCATCGCAACGCGCTACGATACACTACGCAACGTTCAAAATTGCCACGATATCGTATCGTGTGTATCTGTGTTGTCCCGTGTCCCGAAGGCTTATAGATTTACGTTGTACACAGATCTCAGTTGCTTGATCATAGCGTATGAATCTCCGTTCGATCAGACATGTTTAGGGGACGCGCAAAAAGCGTAAGTCCCTTTTGATCTCATCAGGGAATTGCTAAATGTTGGTGCTTGGGTAGTCGTACGTATACTTGGTGATCCCATCTTGTTTCGCTACTGGTTGCATTTTATCACTGCATTTAGCTATTTACCGAAAAATTGATATAGAGTTTATCTACCTTTATTAAAATGTATGAAAGTATTTTCACATTTCAAACTTATTACGCGTTTTTGCTAAACTAATTTATTTGAAGAATAAGGGCTATATAGAAATGTACAGCCATTTTCCATTGCAACAGTCGATAAATACCATTTCGCCATAATTTATTCGACATTATTATGTTAGGTACCCAGTTGAAAAAACAACGAATGTGACTTACATCTGACTTAAATTATCACCTGCCGCAAATTTTCCAGCCACCTAGGGTTGACTCGTAAAGAATGCCATCAAGCATTAAGTTTGCCCTACTGTATCTTTTATTTTTAGAGGTGCAATAAACACCTAAATTATTAAAGAAAAAGAAAGAAAAGACTTGAAATTAGATAATTTTGACCAAAAAGCTATGTTAATTAGTCGATTAAATTGAAGTAATAAAGGGTAACGAGTGTTGTGATAAATGCAATCAGAAGAATCGCAAACTATGGGGAGACCTGCATTCGTAAAATTAAGTGTAATAATAACGGACGATAAAAATTAAATAACCGTTTGGAAGTGAAAACAACGGAATATGTAGGAATTAGGAATAGATTGTTTTGGAATAATAACTTGGGAAGAAGCGGTTGGCAACCTTTCCGGCGACACGCGCCACGTAGTAGGTACATGAGGTAACGACGGGCCGCATTTGGCAATAAAAACTCAAAAATAAACAAAAAAATTGGGAAGATCGGTTAAAAAGAAAGATTCTAAGAAGGTCCGTGTGCTAGTGTCGCTGTTGACGGGTTACCGACACCTGACATAAAGAATGGCCAACTACTTTCAGATTGGGATAATGTATGCTTAGGAATCAGATTCGGTACAGGGATTCGAAAATTTAACAAAATTTCTATAACGTGTTATTACGCGGCGTTGATAACTATGACTGTACTTTGTGTGTGAACGAACCTAGTCGTTGCATTTAAATCGTGTCTAGTACTCAGCGACATCTATTTACGTAAAGCAAAACAATATTTTAATATTCGTTAACAAACCGCCGAGTCAAAAATGGAGTATGTAAACGCTTCAGAACGAATACAGACGCATAATCCTTTGATTCGTGCTAGTATATCTACGTTCCGCGGGTAATGAACGAACATCGTGGCGGATAACGAGTACACCCGAGTACACTATTCAAATATTCGTATTCGCACCTTATCGTCTGTGCTCGGCGAGTATCTATA
This sequence comes from Cecropterus lyciades, assembly GCA_002930495.1. Classification (NCBI taxonomy): domain Eukaryota; kingdom Metazoa; phylum Arthropoda; class Insecta; order Lepidoptera; family Hesperiidae; genus Cecropterus; species Cecropterus lyciades. Next base: position 2,329,486 of record MOOZ01000282.1, read on the forward strand.
TATTTCATGTAAAAGATACGATTGAAAGAAAGATAACTTCTTTAACTAACAATTTTACTCTACGGATTGTTAAGATACCATCTCTTAACTATATTTCTAAAAACAATGTTTGTGTTTGACCATGCTTGGCTGAATGGTCTCTACATGTTTTCTTGGTGCCAAAACAAATTTATATTATTTTATCTATTTCTTAACATACGGCTTGCCACTAGATTCCGCTTTTTATATTTTTGGAAAATTTTTAAAGATCTTACCTTATATTTTCGAAAAGAAACAAACTATATTACTTTAATACTATGTTATAAATAATAAATTATACCTATTATAAAATATATATTGATGAGAAGTATTTTTTCCTCTCCTATACGAGTGGCATCCGTACCTGTACTTTACACTCAATTATCTATATTTTCGGTCACGAGGAACTAGAAATTATGTGAAATAAAATGTATACACTTGAAACGAATGTCGCCCGACACTTGTCAAAAATGTCGGACATTGGGGGAAGTCGCCAGACATCGTATATTTTTTACATTAACTGGGTTGTAACATTTTCTAAATTGGTAAATAAGATATTTTTACATTTCTTAAATACTACTTTCGCATAATTGGATTTCAATACGGAATCATTTAACATAATGAATTTGCTTTTGTTCTTCTAAAATAAAAAAAAAATAGATTTTTCATATTAACTTTTAAACAATATTAATTATATACATAGAATATTTAAAAAAACTGCAATAACTCCATTGTATTATTTTACATAATTACTCGTTTTTCATGGCGAAATATAGCTTCCACCTTCTTGTATATTATTTGTTTGGTAAAAACAATGTGGCTACCATTTGTTTGAAATCTAGACGTAGTAATGTCTAGACCAGTCCAGACATATTTACAACTGAATGTCGCGTCTCTGGGAGTTTAGGTGTATTCGAACTTTACTTCAGTGTCAGCTCTCAAATGGGATTGAAAATAGCTAGGCTTTTTTTCAAACATCGAAATCTGATAATTATTATCTAAATGGTAAGATTATAAGATGTGTTCTGTATAGAGTTGACGCTCTATAGACACGTTTGCCTCCGCGAGCATACTGGAGCATACTGCCCCACGCGCTCCCATTGACCACAAATATGGTAGCCCATTTACAAAACACATCCCATCTGGCGTGACGGCTGTAGCGAATATATATCCAACATTGTGTATATCGCTACCGACAACTCTGTAATTCGGTGCAAAAGGGTTCAAAATTTATAAAAAACAACAGTAAAAATGAAGAATAAAGAAATGGTTTTTACATATATCTTTTGATCCTTTGACCCTTTTTCATCGAAAACACGGCAATGCATTTGCCAAAATGTTGCTACATTATTTCGTACCTTTGCAATGAAAGTTATATGTTTTAAAATTGTAATGAAATTTTAATGTATGCAACTTTGATTGTAAAATTACGTATACCGTACTAAAGGTATGTAAGGGCATGTATATTGCATAAAAGATCCTATAGTTTCGTTTCCAATCGCACAGTAGTTAGCATTCGGTTGTTTTTAGTGTTGTGTTCCGTTTATTTCCATTAGACTATTAGTATTTGGACCATATTTGTACCTTAGAGTGATTGAAGCGTTGGCTGTGATGACAAACATTGAATGTTTGGTAGGGTTCGATGGCTATACCGATACTCACAGGCGATGCATGCAAAATTATAAAAAAAATAAGCCAGTTTGACAGTGGATTGTGTTATTATTTTTTGGGCGATCTTGGATTATCCAACTTGTTATGGCAAATAAAAAATTTGCTATAACAAGTTGGAGTTTGGGGTTTTTTTTTGTTTTTCGTAATCGACTCAATTTAAATACTGTGTATTATTACATTTATGAAAATACTAAAATTGTAAATTGAGCATTTTCGTAAATGTGTATATTTGTTCATTTTAAAATTCATACTAATAAGGGACATCGCCTGTAAGTATCGATGTAACTGTAGGTAGGTTTGGTATGTGCGGAAACTCTGATATTATCCTATTTCTGTGGGCGGATGGGGCGAGATCTATAAATTAAATTTATTCTAACTTGTAACATTCCATTATGTCTGAAAGAAAATAATAAACTCGAAATTGATTTTACATGGGTTTTAAATATATTTTCATTAAAACATCTCCAGTTAGTGTTTCAACTTACTTTTCAAGATTATCAATTTACCTGCGTTACAAGTTGATATAATGAATCTTTGATAATGACTAAAAGTAATAAAAAATGGGTTCGACGTTAAATTCACAGCTAATAATTGATTTTCATTAACCCATCTCCAGTTAGTGTTTTAACTTAGTTTTGAAGGTTATCAATACATCAGCGATCAGTTAGTTGGGTTCTATTTGATTCCCACCAGCTGAATATCATGTCCATTCGGTAAGTATTTTTTAATTTAAAATTCAAAATAAGTCATTTGACTTATATACCACAGTTCACTTTTATAGATCTCGCCCTGCAAAATTTTTTTTGTTTTCTAAAAGTCATTACTTCGCCCACATTTTTTGTTCCGTTCTTTATGGTTCCTGCGTTTAAACCTATATCTATAATACTTTAAAATTTATTTAACATATGTAACAATCTTACTTTGTTTGTCTGTACGTCCGTACAAATGTTGTATAATTTTTTTATTTTAAAATTTCACAAAATAACGCGTAAGTAGTGACCTAGTAAGATATGTGTGGTGTCTGTCAGATTTGGTTTAACAGTATTAGTTATAAAATCACTAGGAGTTAGTCTTTTATGTTAGTCGTTACTTATTATTTACGTAAAATGCATAGTCTAGTGTTAATTTTTTTTAAGTATACCATCAGTTAAGTAGGTACTAAGTCTCGTCAGATAAGGACCCAAAAAAATTGTGCCAACAATGCATTTTTGTTTATTTTTTTTTTATGTAAAATTGGCAGTGACCTCCACTGCCAAATAAAACTTCGGTCATATCAGGTTTTCTTAATTGTGTTGTGAATATATTCTTTATTCTATTCTTATAGTATAATGTACGTTTTTTATTAACTGTGTGATTATACAGAGCTCAAAGCTAAGTCCGCCTTTGAGATGTTATTTGTATTTCTTTCCAAATTCCATCTAATAAAAGTAAACTGATTTTCATGTCGTTTTTTATTTACATACCTAAACTTATCCATTAGCTCATTCTATGCCACTACGGTTTTCACGAAGGCTTCTCTGATGCCAGCTTTTTTTTACAAACTGGCATTTTTACTGGCGTGTTGCTGTTACCGTGGTTATTTATAATAACTCACAGGGCGTGTTGGTGGAACTGAACATGTTACTTAGAGTGAAACAAGGACTAATATACGACGTATATAAGACGTATGTTAAATACTGCTATGATTCGGGCGGTACAATCTTCGTATAAATCGTTGCAATAATAGTTAATACACTGTATATAAACTTTAACCATGATTGAGATGGGTATAGTCTATCTTATCTAAGTGCCTCCCATTAACATCTGTAACCAACCAATTTATCTCTTGCCGTGTATTTTTATTGGAAATTCTTGCTTTCCTACACTATAGAGAGAAATGAAATCAAATATCAAATTTATTTAAATAGTGAAAATAAATATTATAATATCTCAGTAACTCAAATGTTATTGTAAATTCTGTACGATTAAAAAATTAAGCTACATAAATATGTACATGCTGTATCATAATTATGTAGAAGTATCGTTTAGTAATAATGTGTTTATTTAGGGGACCCTTTGAGCATAGGCTCAATGGGGCCCCTAAATAAACAAAATAATAAGTCTACATTGATGAACCCTAACAAATTTAGCACTAATGCAATACAACAGTTAAAAATTTTGTGACACCGTTCCTAAGCACGGCAACATTGTAAACATTCATTAATGATGTCTTGTCAAAGTCAACTTCACATACAATAATAACAAAATCGTCGCATGCGCATTGCATAAGGAAGATTTTCACATTAATCCGGCTTGGCTTATATGCTACAGGTAGGTCCATTATTTGGCACTTATCCCAGTAAACAAATGTCTTCACACTAGGTAATCAATAGATACAACGATGCCGGTAAAATAAGTATGTCTACGTATACTGCGATATATTCATAATTATTTCTATTGACGATTGTTATCTTATAAACATACAGTAGATTGTTGTCAATCGACTATCAACAACAACAGTTATGTAATGTGAATTGGCTATCTTGGAACGAGTACCTACGATGGAAACCGATCCGATTGCCTACTTAAAGTCAAAAGTATGTTCGCCGGTCGCTGAGTAAATTCATTTAATACACAGTTCTCAGTAGTGGTCGGATTTTTGAGTTGGCTCAACGCGTTAAAAGTAAGTTTAGATTATTTTTCTTTTAGATTCAATATTTACGTAAATTCTAATTACTATATTTTTTTTGGTATTAGATACCGTACCTATGCCTGTATAACTTGGTAAAACTTAAGTGAACTATTCTATTATCTCTATCCATTTTCTCTAAACAATTACCTATCATATATACAATTTTCAAATAACATGAAGATTACTTAAGTATAAGATAAGAAAAAAGTGCACATATTAGTAGTGATTCGATTAATATATTAAACAGTGGAGATTATTCTGAAGAACGGAAACTAAAACATAAATGATGTTTTAAAAAGACACATTGGCAAGGTCAAAACTATAAGAAATAATATAAGATTATAATAGGAATGAATAACATTTAATATAATATTCGTCCTAATGAAATATAGTTTAAATTGAGAGATAAGAAAAACTATTCTTTTAAATTTTCAACAAATGTCTACGCGACTTAGGATTTACTCGAGACATTTATGCGAGGCGTTCAAACTTCGTCCTCTGGGGTGAACTATTTGAACCCGACCTTAAAAGAGTTATTAACATACTATCCTTTTTGAGGTGGAATACCAGGTGGAATCATTTATATATTTGTAATAATAAAACCAAAATAATATGGTAGTAGCAGTAGATATGCGGTTTTTTAATTTATTTTGGCCTATACATCGACCCAGTTACATGGATCGTGGTCACGACTAAACAATCACCGGTAAATCTGGATATATAAATATTGTTGTTACAGTTGTACGAAATAAATGTAGCTTTGGTTTTTTCCTAAATCCAAAACCGATTATATGGATTTTTACACTGAATTTCTTCTAATTTCTTTCTTCTAATAAAAACTTTTAGTTTTCACTTTCCCCACTAACTGGTTTCGATAACAAACCCTGTTCCCTAAGCCTGGCCCCCTTTGATGGGAGATAACTTTCGTATATTTTTGCCGGCTTGGGATCCTAAACTAGATCCAGCAACAATAGTAGGTATCAGTAAAAATAGCAGAGTTGTGAGGGCCCTTACAGAACGGGGTGACTTTCTGAGTCTACTAAATGTTTGGATGAGAATGAGAATACGAGTCAGTCTGACTTTACATTAATAAATGAGATGTGAAGGTGGTGCCTCCGCAGTCAAATTAAAATATCTTAAAATAAAGTAGCATTTTCAGCTTTTATACGAAGAAATGAACAAATTTTTTATTTTGTAATTTGTACCATATATCTCACAATACTTGTGGTGTGAATAGAGGAAAGGCAACACAATAAATTTATAATATCTGAATTTAAATGTTAATCTTAAATCAGACGATATTTAATCAGGCGAATATTTAATGATACTTATAATAATAAAATTGAAGTTATTTTGGTGTTTATTATCTATTGAATATTTAATCATTTTAATCTACATATTTTTTTTTATTGTGTGTATGTTTCCAATCAATTAAGCATAATCAATTGATAAAATTGCTTAAGCTTTAAACAGCAAAAGAAAATAGCGCGACTCCGGGAAACCTAAACGCCTACGAGTTCCTAAAAAAAAGGGAATTGTACGAGGGAATTTACCAATCCACACTTGGCCACCGCGGTGGACGTTCATTTTAAGCTAAACCCCTCCTCTGAAAGAAGATCCTTCCAGCAGTGGGTCAGGAATGAATTTATCGATGATACACTATAATTCGATTTATTAATCAACATGACCTGTGACAAAATTTACGACCTAATAATTTAAAAAACACTCGAACATTGCAATAAACCGTTTATTGATTTTTTATTTTTATGGATTTAATTAAAAGACTCAAACCAAAAAACCAAAAATGAATTAATATTTTCTGTACCATCACCAGGTACAGATGTCAGTGAAAGTTGAGAAGATCTCCGACCCACTGGTCCTGGGGGAAGGTCCCCACTGGGATGAGCGGCAGCAGGCATTGTTCTTCGTGAGCATCCACGAGTGCACTATCCACAGGTACCTGCTCGCCACCGGGGAACACACCAAGACTAAACTTGGTTAGTTATAACAGTTTTCTTAACTACCTACATACATTTCTGGTTTTTTTGTTTCATCATTTCTACCTTTTAAAAGAACGTCTCATGTTGGTACATTCAACAGACCCTGTTGTATGTACCAACATGAGACGTTTCAGATTCTTTCTCCCTCAATCATTACTTGAAGTTCATGTACTTAGGTCACCAGGTGATAGAAACAGTGTAGTTCCACCGGGGAGGTATCTACCACCGCCAGACCCATTCTAGCGTTTTTGCGTTTCGGTTTAAAGGTTTGGTTGCCAGTTCACTTTCACATGAGGTGAACATCTTAGTCCTCGGGTGTAGCAACGCATCTATGATTGACTTCGGATAGAAACCTTGATCTATATAAAGTTGCTTACAGATCCATGGCCGGCAGTAAACACTTACCTGATGGTATGCATGCTCGTTTCCTACTTCAATCTTCTACATAAAAAAATAATTTTAATTCAGAAATGGGAAATCTTAAGCCCCTTAAATATAAAATTATGTAGGTACTTAAATCGTGTCGCATTTTACGCAGGTCTCTAACTATCGCACAGGTTTTTTAATTTAAATAATGTTCTCACGCTTCTATATCAGTGTTTCTCTCACGAACGACATCATCATAAATTAACATATCTATGTTGAGTAAGATAAAAAGTTAAGATATACCAATTCCTATCATGGTTTTACCAAATTGTTTCCGAGTTTATTAACTGTGACATTTTATTGATTTTTTAAATATTTAAGTACCTATTTGTTAACAATACGAGTACTGTGTAGATACCTCAATTACCTATCGTAATTAGAATAAATAATACTTACGCTCACAACCTACATGATAATAACTATGTAACTACTATAACTATATATACTATGTACTAATGTAACTATGATAAATAATTGATTAAAGTTAGGTTCGTGAGTATGTGATCATAATTAGATTTATTAAAACGCTTTCTACACTCATAGCCCCACACTGGGATTTTACTCTTGTGTCTTAGGTACCATAGACACACAAAGACGAATATACAAACATTCAGACCCAGAAGAGAATCCAAACACATCATTCAGATGTCTGTCTGGTCGGAGATCGAACCAGAAATAATGGATTCCGGGTTCGAAGCCCGGCCGCGTGTCAGAACGACATGGTAACCGCTCCGCCACGCAGGTCGTCTAAATTTATTTTACACAGGAAAACGTGGCACCCGTTATTAAAATTATTAATTATTATTCAATGACTTATAAGGGGAAGAGATCAAATCTGTTACGACACTAAACTGATAAGTAACCTAGAAGTGGCTATTAGGAAAAGTTAGAACCGTAACAAATAATGTGAATATATTACAACTTTATTTGAGTTAGGGATATAAACAAAGTTATGATTGACGACCTACCTGGCGGAGCGATCACCGTACCCGGCTAGACAGACATCTTAATGATGAGTTTAGATTGCAATTCTAGGTCTGGGTGTTTGTGTATTCGTCTTTGTGTGTCCATGGCACCCATGACACACGAGAAAATCCTACTATGGGGCTATGAATGTAGAAAGCGTTTATGTTTATTATTGGTAAGTAAGTGAATGATTAACAATAATAATATGATTAAGAGTTTTTCCTTAACTATGAAGTTAATTAGAAAGGCCCAATTAATTTCATATTGATAGCATGACTAGCACGTGTACTATGTTCGATACTACATTCATCCATCCATCAGCCTTTAGAATAGAAGTCCACTGCTGGACATAGGACTGCCCTAAATGGCGCTATTCTAACCGGTCCTATGCTCTATGAATCAAGCGATTTCCCACTGTCTTCTTACCACATTAGTAGGTACTATAGATGTAAATCTATACTAATATTATAAAGCTGAAGAGTTTGTTTGAACGCGATAAACTCAGGAACTACAGGTCCGATTTGAAAAATTCTTTCGCTGTTAGATAGCCCATTTATCGAGGAAGGCTATAGGCTATATATCATCGTCGAAACTTACGCGGGTGAATCCGCGAGGCGCAGCTAGTTTATCATAATGTAAGGCATTTTCAGATGGACGCGTAGGGTTCATAGTGCCAGTGGAAGGTACCACCAACCAGTTCGTGGTGGGAGTGGACAGAAGATTCCTGGTGGTGGAATGGGACGGGCAGGAGGGCAGCCAGGCGCGGGTCGTGAAGGACTTAGGGGAAGTAGACCAGGACGTGCCTAGTACCAGGATTAACGATGGGAAAGCCGATCCTCGCGGAAGGTTATTTGCAGGTATATATATGCCATTTTCATTTACCAGAAATACTGGACCGAACACAGATTTAGTTATCATAAGCACTAAATTGCAACTATTTCGAAAGTGAATAATTTGTTTCAACCATTTGTTCAACGAAAGTCCTAAGGTCATAATATTTTGTTGCGTGTATAGTTATGTATATTTAATCCTATGTTATCCGAATTTTTAGTTCAGATTATACTGAGCACCTTTAAATATTTTTGGGTTAAAGTACAACTTTGTCAGTGTCGGAAAGTTTATTAAAAACGGTTTAACATATGTTATTCAATAATAGTCACTGGAACCATGCTGACCTCGTGTAACGTGTAAATTCGATCAGTCTTTTCTTATACTAAAACCTAACAAAAATAAGGCAGACGGGCTACCTGATGGAGTGAAGTCACCGTTGCCTATGGATATTAACAAACACCGGAGGAGTCGTCAATGCACTGCTCTAGGCTCTAAATATAAATCTTGGGGCTAGAATTAACTTCCCTAATATAATAAGATATAGATATATATCTTTCGTGTGAGCTTTATAAGCAGAGTTCACTAATTTCCAGGAACAATGGGTTTCGAGGACCCGCCCGGGAATTTCCAGATGGAAAAAGGTTCTTTCTACCGCATAGATTCCCGTGGCCTCGTGAAGGTGTGCTCGCCTGTCAGCCTCTCAAACGGACTGGCGTGGGATGTCAAGAAGAATGCCATGTACTACATCGACTCTCTGGAGTACAAGATCAGGAGATACGACTATAATTTAGAGACTGGAGAGATGTGTGAGTACCCATTTCAGATTAAATAGATAAGAGATAACAGTTGTTTATCGCATGATATATTATATGCATTCTATTCGTAATGCAAAATTTGCATTTTGTGGAGATAACAAAATTGTATTCGCATTTTGGGGAGTTTTAAAGTGTTTATTTATTAAAGAAAAAATGGTCACTTAATAATGTGCGATATGTCAAAAACTGATTACAGAATTTATGTGTACGCACCTCCATAATCGTGTCACAAACGAAATATAAGTATTTTATTATTATCTGGGTTGAACTACAGACATTTACATTTTTTCGATTATTAGGAATCCAGAATTAATAATCAAATATATTATGAGTTCTTTATACTTATATATAATTGTTTTTTTTTCAGCGAATAAAACTTATATTTTCGATATTAAAGCAAATGAGCAAGAGGGGATTCCGGACGGGATGACCATCGATACGGATGGGAACATATGGTTGGCTGTTTTCCAAGGCTCATGCGTTCTCAAAATTGACCCAAACACCGGAAAAATACTTCAAAAGGTGCCGATACCGGCTCACCAAGTGACTTCCGTGACGTTTGGTGGTCCGAATTACGATATTTTATTCGTAACAACAGCCAGTATGAACATCGGCGGAGTTCAAGAACCGCCGTGTGGCGCCACCTTCATGGTCACTGGCTTAGGTGTTAAGGGATACCCTAACGTTAATTTTAAACTGCCTTAAAATTAATATTTATAAATCCGAAATTAACGAAATTAAATGATTTAGTTATATTCAGGAAATATTTAAATGTTTATCATGAAGTGTAATATAATTTTGTTGTCGAATGAATTTATTATAAATTTTTACAACAGTGTTGTGTTTTTTAATAATAATATCCATTTACAGCGTTGATCTCGTCACGGGCATTTATTCCGCTATTACGTTCCACTCGTATCATTTCATAAATAATTTGTGTATAAAGGGGTTTCTGGAGGTCCAGACCGATATTATATAATAAATATAAATTTGATGCATTGTTGACAAGAAACTTAAATCAGGACCCTTTAGAAAACTTCTTTGGGAACATAAAGAGTTACGGGGCTAGAAATATTGCCCCTAACTCTGTTGCATTTGAAGGGGCATTTAAATCTTTATTGCAAAATAATTATAATGCAAATCATTAAAAAAAACTGTGAAGAAGATGGTAGTGAATTATTGCAATCACTTAATTTTTTCTTAAATGAAAAAACTCCTGATGTTCCACAAGAAGGTAAGATGAAATTAAGTTTAATAGCTCAATATTACTCAGTGATAGAAAAGAAAATGATGCTGGTCAAATAAATTATGTATGTGGATGGGTCCTGACAAAATGTCTCAAATATATTGTAAAAGGTTGTCAGAAATGCAAAAATAGTTTATTAGATATAGAAAATAGTAATATAAATAATGAATTTATTAAAAGAAAAGAGTATGATCAAAAAAGCTGGTTATGTTATCCAAGCAAAGAAGTACAAAATTGTTTCCAAGACCTTCAAAACATTACGGAATCTTTTTTAATACAAAAAGACATACTAAAAAAAAACGTAAAAAGAGACATAATTTCTTTTGCTAATTTATTAATTAACTTTCTATCCAAATGTTCGGACCATAAAATACAATTACAAGAATATTTTATGTCTAACACTGTTAATATTTTGTTATACAGCTGGTGTAGGTCAGTTAATAGAATATTGGCAGGGAAGGTAACATATAACGACGAGACCAAAATTGTAGTCCAAAATTATTGTGACAAACATAAAAACAATAAAAATAAAAAATGAGCTAATTATTAGTTTTGAGTTTTATTTTACAACCCTTTTTAATACTTAAGTACACTTATTGTACTTAAGTATTAAAAAGGGTTATTGTTATAAGGATTCTAATAATACCAACATATATAGGTATGTATAGATTATACGATTTTTTTGCGCGCAACGAAATACAGATGGCGCTGTTCCGTGCTTTAAAACAAGATGCATAAATATCCCGCAAGAGGGTACTCTTTTCTCGTATATTATTTGACTCTTTGAAGGCACACCTCCGTTTTCGTGTCGTGTTTAATTGTAATTTGAGATTTGTGGATACCCCATCGACCTCCTGCTTGTTTACTGATTTCCGTTTCTCCTGTTTTTGACGACCCCGGCTTGTTCACCGTATTCCGATAGCGCTACATCTGACGACCCCTGCATGTATAACACAGATTCAGAGGCCGCTCCACCTGACGATGTTATGTAATGTAAGTACCATTACCTGTATTTTAAGCACTTTTAGTAAATAGTACAACTTTTCAAATTTTCCTCGAAAATAAAACGTAACTTTTTCGTATGTGCCCAATTGGAATTGGTGTAACAGAAATGCTTGTAATTAGCTAAACTGTGCATAACTGTAAGCATTTGTGTTCGGCAGTTTGGGCTAAAATATTACTTTACTTTCCATTAAATACTCTATTCAGGAATTAATTTCTTGAAAATTAATACAAACCTAAGCGGTTGCACCGTGTATGATAAATAAAGGTATTTGTGTATCGTTACGTTTGATAACTCTTCATTTGTTTCATTTTTATTTGATTTAGATGGATGAAATTGAGCAAAATCTCTTGCTCATTTTCGGCGTAGCAGAGGTGGAGACTTACAGGCGTGAGAGACGACGTACTGAAAGTACATCTTCAGAGGCGACCTTTCGAGAATCTGAGCTTTCTGATCTCGACCATTTAGAGAGGTAGGTATGAATTTATAATCTCATTGTAATTGTAATTGTTGGTATAAATTTATCCTGTGTAATTTATCTAAACAATGCCTCACATCAATTTTATTGTCAACTCTTACAATCAGTTCAATTACAACATCTTAAAATCAGTTTTTTAGTAAATTTGACACAGACTAGTAAGACAATGCAAAAAATAATTTACAGAGACTCTGCCAGCGATGAAGCATCCGAGTTGACCGACGCCGTCGTGGATCACTCCCGGGCGGGAGATGAATGGGTGGAAGACGACGTCGGTCCGCTCGGGATTGCATTTACAAGGATCCCAGGAATTAAAATTCCAAATGCCATTGGTATGTCCCCAATAGAATATTTTAAATTTTTTTTCAATTTTAATTTTTTAACCATATTGTGTGATATGACTAACGAGCACGTGAGAATAGTCTTAGAAAGAGGACATAGGCCTCAGAGCCGAGTTTCCAGATGGAAGGAAACCAATGCAGAGGAGATGTTAAAATTTATAGGCATATTATTCTTCATGGGCACCGTAAGGCTCAGTAGAATTAACAGCTACTGGGCCAAATCCCACTTAATAAAATTCAATTTAGGCCAATATATGAGTCGAAATAGATTTTTATTAATTTTAAGAATGCTTTATTTCCAATTTAATAACGCAAGTAACACTATGTACAGCAAAGTAGAAACATTAATTAATTATTTTAATGATGTTATGAAAAATACTGTATATCCCAGTAAACAACTATGTATCGACGAATCAATGATATTATTTAGAGGACGACT
>MOOZ01000282.1:2365276-2379631 GCA_002930495.1 Cecropterus lyciades
TCTGTCATCTCATTTTTACCTGACTGCGTGCATGTATGTTTGTTATGAGCATATGTCCACTACTAATTATACTAAGATACTAGTTATATTTTAGTATAGTTGAAGAAGTCCATGGGTGCCAATGAACACACACTATCAGGTAGACTGTATACACATTTGCTACATTATTCTTACAAAAATCCAAACAAAATGATGATTACCTGTACAACATTGTGTGCTGTTAGCAATGCAATGCATCCATCTCTCACCCACACACCAGAGTGTATCCAATCATTGCAGACTACCGCTTCAAAGGAATTTACGAAAATCTTCTCATTATTCTCAAAAGTTATGATAGTGAACTGCTTTCCACCAATCAATAATATTTCATTTTTATTTGATGGAACAATATGATAAATTTTTTGACCATTTAGAACATGGATTTTCTGCACCAATTTCAAAAATTTTCGATCAAAAATGTTTATCCAACTGCCAATTCCTGAAATAAAACAAGTTGCAAATTTTATTTTTTACTCGATTAACTATGCATAATGTTTCAGAATTGTATAGAGATATATCAGTTTTACTTATATATACTTATTTTTGATTATAATATTTCAATAAATTAACATTTTTAAACAATAAATATAAAAGCTATAAAAAATTGGGCTAATAAACAAACATGCAGTACACATGATGGTAACTGGCCACTGTCAATTATAAACATCTGTAATCACCTCCATATTGAACAGCGGTTCTACTTAAACTCAAGGATGCATTGCCACTCCTGAGGCTAAGGTGGACGCCTCCTAATTAAGTCAGAAGCATTCTTCACCCTTCCCACAAAACGCATGAACTGCTTCACTCTAGAATAAGTGTGAAGAATTGCTATATTTTTTTCGGGGAAGTACACCCGAAAAAAATATAGCAATTCTAATCTTTTTTAATATTAAATTTAAACATAAACGCTTTCTACACTCATAGCCCCACAGTAGGATTTTCTCCTGTGTCGTGGGTACCATGGACACACAAAGACGAATACACAAATACCCAGAGCCAAAACAGAAATCTAAACTCATCATTCAGAGGTCTACCTGGCCGCGGATCGAACCTGGGACCCACCGCGTTTTAGACCGGTATGGTGACCGCTCCACCACGTGAGTCGTCGAGCGAAATTTAGTTTTATATATTATTATTATAGAATCATAAATAAGGCAGTGTTGTATAACCTCACTCCTTACCGGCCAGTATATATTCCCTGTAAAGTCTAACGGCAGTAACATCTGTGCGACATATTTCTGACATTTTGTAATATTTAAAATATAAAATGTATGTTAAAAACTAGTTTCGATTCAATCATTTACAGTATATCGCACATGAATTTCTAACATCTGTTTGTGATTGTGACAATGACAGTTTATGACACTCATGTTTTTTTCAATTGCTTTTATGGCGTCGGCTTCTTGCTTTTTAGCCTAATTGAATTAAGATACTAGTGTTATAAAATATAGTGATATGATTATTAAAAAACATATATTCGAATTGAGAACCTCCTCCTTTTGTGAAGTGCTACGTATATATATGTAATATGCTATATATATATGTCGTATCGTATTTAGAGAAAGGGTTTAAATACAATGTCTCTTTCTTTCAAATACAATTTCATAACGAAAACGTGATTGAAAGCAAGATAAGGGTGTTTTTTTATAACACTAATAGGGCTTTTCTAAGTGGCCATACAGTATAGTGTTGTTAGTGTTGGTTCGCGTGTAAATCGATAAAAGTACATAATGAAAAAAGTAAATCAGTATATTATTTATTGTTATCTATATAAACGCGTATAAAGTATATATTTATTAACATTTTCTTAGTCGCTTTGATACTGGTCTAGAGGATAATGTTCTCCATATTTCTTCAAATGCTTTTCCATTTGCTGCATTTGCTTCCTGAAAGAAAAACAATACACGATTAAACTATTTATTAAGAATTTTATTCTTCATTCTATTTAAAACATTTTAAAGACTAGTATATATATTATAAGGAATAAAAATGTTTGCCTATGAGTTAGGATCTTTCTCCCATTGCACCTCTTCTCTATCCTGTTTCATGTGAACACAATTATACTTACTGAATATGAGGAGGCATATCATAATATACGTCTTCGAGCATTTCTTTCCAATGCGGCCGTTTCTTCTTTTCCGCTTCTTGCATTGTTTTAAGGACGATACTCCGAGCTTCTTTTGCGAACTCTTTGTCAGCATCTGTGTTCCATAGACCTGTGAAATGTAACTTATTTAAAAATAGTTCTTAATGAATGAGATATTTATAGATATAATTTTATTACATTTACTGTACTACTATTTTATTTTAAAAGCACATGTTTTCACATTTTTCAGTTAAAATTACTTCAATATTTTCAAAGCAATTATACCCTTCACGCTTATATAAAAATAGCATATTGGCATATATTTGGAAGGGTTTCAGATTGAACTCCTGTTTTATGTGGAATCACTTATATATGTACGCGAGCGGGACTAACCAATTACCATGGGATAGACTGCGTGCTTATTTGATATTTCTTTTAAAAAGTCACCAGTGCATTGCAGTTACACCTCAGATAAATCTTATAAAATAGGATAACAAGTATGTTCCAACAATTTCAACGTACCTTTCTGTTCGATATAAAGTCTTAATTTTTGGATAGGGCTTTCTTCTTTGGTCCATTTCTCAATTTCTTCGATGGGTCTGTATGAGCTGCTTTCGTCTGAAGTGGAATGGTGTCCTACTCTGTAAATATAAACACAATAATTCACGATAATTGTATATAAACACAATAATTCACGGTAATTGATGATAATTGTAAAGTTAAAGAAAATCAAATAATGCATTCCAAACAAAGTCCTTAGAGATGACATCTGTACACAAAGACAGGATCCCAATCATATCTGGGGTTTAATACAGATGTCCACGATTATAGAACTTTATTATTGGTTGCAGGTATTGTAAGTGCAATAATAATGACTTATTGGCTAAGTGCAGTCAAAGTATAATTTTTGACCTTACAGTGGATATAACTTACTTGGACGGATGCAGTGGAGATTTTTACTTAACGTTAAATCCTCACAACGGTAGATTGTGAGGATTAAACGAATCTACCATAAAAGATTGGTGTAGCGTTGGTTCATGCCGCCCTCCATGCTGTTAGAAATTTTAATTACCGAAAAAAAGAAAAAAATGACGACTAAAAAATAAAAGCTCGTTACATCTTAATATTATAACGCCCCCTAATATTACGGAAAAGGAAATTATGCTGCCTTCCAAAATGAGTCGGTCGGGGCCATAGGGCCCCCTCTGTCCCTTCTTCCCACGCTACGCCATTGCTTTTACATCAGATACCTTACCTGTACGACATAGCCTCAACAAGCACCGGCTTATTACTAAAAGCAAAGTTTAGTCAAAGTGTGCTTTTGACCTCACATTGGCGTCAAATTGTACCTTTGTGAAATTTAACGAATCTAGCGTACCACCTTACCTGTACGACATAGCTTCAATAAGTACAGGCTTATTATTCCCCACGGCGTACTCCCGAGCACGTTTCACAGTGTTGTACACGGCGAGGGTGTCAGTACCGTCCACTCGGACTGTAGCGATGCCTAGCGACGGTCCGCGGGCTGCGATACCGTCCCCGCGGTACTGCTCGCTGGTTGGCGTTGATATCGCGTAGCCGTTGTTTCTGCTGTGGGTTAGGACGCATTTTATTTTAAGGCATCAGGTGTAGTGTGTCTTGATAATTATTGTTGTTTTTTGAGGTTCGGCTATTTTAAATTAAATAAACTTTCAATCCGATTAGATGACAGCCTGGTCCTTTTTTGAATCATTGAAGTAGCAAGCGAACATTCAGCCTACTTGTTGGTAAGACACCACTGCTGTCCATGGTCGTTTGCAATCAACCTCAGATAAGATCCGTTGGCCAAATGTGTTGCTTATCCTAGGTACTACATAGGAATGTTTCGGATAAGTATGTCTCCCATACCACAGCTTTCAAACACAGCTGGGTTTAACACTGTTGTAATTTGTAAAAATAGAAATGACGGTGGTGCCTCCGGAGTCGAAACACAAAGCTTTTAAAACATCTTTTATCTTTATCTTTTATTTATTTTATTTTTTGCTCTCGTAATAAAGAACATAATGGACGTTTATGCGAATTATTTTATTTATTTGTGATAATTGCATTAGAAGAATGTTACACGAGAACTTTTACACGTGACTTTTTTTTCTGAAGTTGATCAAAACTTAACAAAGTATTCAACATTTTTAGATGATTCGGTGTTAATTATTAACTTAAATGCAAAATGTCTCATTTACGAGTATAAGGATAAAATGCAGCATTAATGTTATTAAACAGATATATTTTTATTTAACAACAATGAAGTGAAGTAGAGATTTGAAAAAAACAACTCAACATTATTATCTCAATACTATTTTGCAAATACAGCATTTTTCATTACGACAGCAATATTGTTGTCTATTAATTGGTTATGTATATGGAAACCCCATCTCTGGTTTGGTTATCGATGCGTTTATTTTAGAAGATTAAGATTGCGGCAATCAAGAAAAATTGTATTGTACTAAACTTATAAACAACTTTTAATTTCAAGTGTATCATTAAATATTTATGAAGATACAGTACGAGGTGTAATTCATCTGAATCCCGATTTTGTTTGTGGTTCTGCTATTTTAAATTGGATAAGCTGTTCTTTAATATATAATTATTTAAAATCGTTATATTTATAATTTGCACGCCTTATAGGTGAAATAGGAGGACATTTAATGTATTAATCTAATACCATATTGTACCTTATTTAGCAAATAAAGATTATTATTATTATCTTTATATTATTTTAACTTCACTCATTAAAAAGATAAAAAAAAAATATTGTTTAATTTATGATTAGATATATACTCAAAAAAAAAATCATAAATGTTTATTGTCATACCATAACAATATAACCGGGCAGTCCAGTGTGGCAGCAAAGTTGAAAGCGGCGTGGGCATCCCCCTCCGAGGCCGCGCCGTCCCCGAAGTAGCAGATGACACAGCGCTCGTTGTCGGGGACGCGCTTCAGCGCGTACGCGGCGCCCACCGCTTGGGGCATCTGGGTAGCTGGGACATTCATAATAATTGTGTATTGCCTTTTCAATCATGAAATCACAAATAGGTACAGTAATAACTTAAAACTAGCGTGGGACAAATGGAGGTGACTCGGCTTTAGCGGACGAAGGTTTGATTTTGTACAGCGGATTTTCAGTCACCCCGTTCTCCCTATGGTACTGTGCGGGAGAAATAGTTATGAGTTCCTCCATTACCGTTCAATTGTAGTTTATCCCAACAAACAGTCAAACAAATTAAAGTAAAATATAAATGAAAAACATTTGAAATAAAAATAAAAACTTTATTATTAATAAATTTTTAAGGCATCTACGGAAGCGAAAGGATTATTAAAAATTCAATTCGAGAAAATTGCTTCATCTTGCTGCTTCGGGAGCAGATGTTCCCAAATGGTAGGTCGTACATTGTATACAGATTACTTTAAAAACATATCAATGTTTCAATGTATTGAGTTAAAAAGCCCTGGCAATCTGTATTTTTTATTTTACAATCCCATTTATGTTGAATATAGTTACGTTTTGTGGGAATTGGGATCTGTTTTTTACCGTTGTGGTGTCTCACCGTTTTGGTGGGTTACAAGGGGGAGGCTAGACCATGATCGGGCCACGGCATAATAAAAATTGGGATAAGCTGTAGTAAAGCACCACTTCACGTTCTGTTATGAGACGTGCAAAAAAATCTTACTTCTTACTAAATTCTTTTTACTTTCTTGCTAAAACTACTGGTCGGATTTCGTTAAAACTCGACACACGGATATTTTATGACCTAGATTAAAAAATAATTCAGGAGGTTCATATTCTTTTGTTTATTACTGTGATACGTGATGGAGTATAGTACCTACGCTCCAGGCCCCTTAAGTTCGGGAAAAAGACCTTGCTCAGCAGTGAAACAAAAAATATATATCGTAGAGATTTTTTTAAGTGTTAACAATAATAAGTTATTTGCTTTGCTTTCTAGTCTGTGTTATATACAATTTTACAGATGGTTCGATCCAAGGCCCAAGGCTTACAAATAGTTAAGTATGTTACATAAATAGTCGTCAATAACGCATTATAGTCGTACTGCTGAGCACATGTTCAGGCTTCAGGAAAAGAAATAAAAAGGATAAATCCTTTTAACATTCATGTAAGTATTTTTTTGTCCAAGTGCTGATTTGAAGGCTTCATATGCGAACAGTTTTCTCACATGTTTTTCATTCTTTCGCCGATAAAACATGCTATAAGATGCCAGATTGTGATGTGAACCACAAATCCCATATAAATCATAGACTGAAATACGTGCGACAAGTCTATTACTGCTTTACGCGGCAAGGGCAGAAACTCATCTTACCTAAAGGACTAGAAAGGGTTACAATATTGCGCTGCTTAGACCCAAAATGTACTGGCATCTGCCTCCCTTTTCCAGGGTCTTCGTGGTTGCCGTAACACTGATTAATCAGCTCTGTCATCGTCATTCCTCTGTACAACAACACTCCCATTTCTCTGTACTGGGCAAAAACTAAGTCTTTAGGGGACAAAGCTGCGGCGCTGCCGACAGCAATACCTTCCTCGCCATAGTTAGTCATGTAGAAGGAAATACGGCCCTGTCTGAAATGATAATATAGTAGATTAAGCGATGCAAGTGAGGACAACACATTTGTGCAAAATAATGTGGCTCTCCCCGAAATAGATATACTTTAGTACGAGTATATAACGTTTTCTTAAAACAATCATTGCTTACGTTTTTACCCATAATTCATTAATAACAGGTAGTAGAACCAGTGTTGTTCGACCGGGAGGAGGGGGGGAGTACCACCGTCACGCCTATTTCTAGCGTGTAGCAGTTCTTGCGTTTCGGTGGAAGGGTGCGGATGCCACCTCACTTATATATGAGTCAACCATCTTAGTCCTCGGGAGTAGCAACGCATCTGTAATCGACTTCAGATAGAACACCTGTTCTTTGAATTGAACAGAAATTGCGTACAGTTGTCCTTGGGCAGGAGTAACGACTTGTGGACTGTGGACTATAATATTGCTCGTTTGCTTCTTCAATCTGATAAAAAGAATTGCAAAGTACATAATAATGTCAAAAAACGTAGACGTGAGCTCGCAATAAACATTGCAATCTCGAAACGTAATAAACTCGTACTGAGTGTACAGTACAACAAAATTATTAATTGGTATCCTTTGCGTACGTTGTAGAGTGTATATTTATAGTAACTTTACAAATGTTAATTCAATAAATACGGAAAGAATCTGTCGAATACGGTTAAGGAGTCCTTACCCATATTCGACAGATCAGTAGTAGAATGTCCTTAATAAGGACATTCTCCAGTTCTCCATATTCATCTTTACCGGGCAAATCTTAGGAATCGTCTTAAATTTCATAATTAAATTTAATAATTACCTTTGAGACTCATATAATATTTTATCCATATGATTTAGTTGGACCATAGTTTTGTACATATTTAGCAGCATCTCATTATCGATACTGGGTTCCTCGCGTCTATCGATAACTTCTCCATTATTGTCTATTACACGATAGATGGGGATAGGGTCGTAACTATTTTCGTCAAGGAATTTAATCTCTGTGACGTACGGCGCTTTGGCGCCAGGAAACGCTGCAAGTTTACCGCCATTTTGTGCAACATCCGGATTAGTGTGGGTTGAAAGAAGCTAAAAACGGTAAATTATATTATATATTGTAATTATATTTGTATTAATTATATATTGTAATTATATTTTCAGCATATAATTTATATTAATGAAATGTACTTATAACATCAAACATTTAAAACCCTTTTAAACATTCTGTTTTGGATACAGTTTACTATTTATTTTTTATTTTCAAATGTCCCTATATTATTATTACCGCAAGTTCATTTGTTATTCATGCAAAAAAATGCGAAAATAACTGTTCTTATATGCCCATAATATTTCAGAAACGGTACAAATCAGGCGAAACCAGACATCAAATATCTGAAGTGAAAGATCTACGTTTATTGGGCCTTTTAAGTAAGTGTACTATTAAAAACATTTTTCGTATAAACAATCAAAATTAAATGAAGATAATGATGAGAATAATATCATGGTAAATAATAAAATTTGTTGAATGAAATCTGAACTTAAAGCAATAAATCAACCGATGTCTTTCGTCTTGATAAAATTTCAACATCAATATTGCGTCACATAAACGATTAAAAACCTTATCATGTTAAAAAAATACCTACTGAAATCTCAGCATTCACAGTCGATTCATATTTGATGGGTTTTAATTTGTTTATTATTCTCTGCAAAATAATGAATAACCGTGAAATTAAAGCCGAAAAGTTCAAGGACGACTTAAATTATATGCGACATAAAAAGGTACCATTTTAAAACGAACTTAGTAACTGGTCTAAACTTCATATCCATCGTAAATGTACACTAAATTCCCTAGCTATTTATGTGAGACTTAGTCCAAATATTTTTGAGGAATTTTATTAAGTTTTTGACAAAAACATACTTACTCTGACTGTTTGTCGTAAGTTATTCAGTCGCACAAAACTCACACCACATTTAAGCGCCATGTCACTGATATGAGGCCGCCGAGACGACTCGAGCACTGCGCGTACTGTGGCTATATTCATTCAAATTAATGTTTACAGCAAATGATTAGCAAGTCCGATAAGGAGCATGGCCTTTTACTTATATGACGTGCCTAATAACGAATTTATTCGATTATACATTTCATAATAACATTCTGTGTATTTCATCGGTGACATACTTGTTTACGATCATTATTTGTAATGTGCAGTTAATGAAAGTTGATTATGACTTTACCTCCCTATAATTATGTATATGTGTATAAAAAAAGAAAACTTATAACTAACTATAGAATAACGTAAAGAGTAACTAAGTTGTTTTATTTATTTTGTAAACGTAGCCACCAGGCATTGCATTTGTTGACCGCTGCCTCCTAACTCATTAATTAACCCATTTTTGTTATCAGACTGAAGTAGCGAACGAGCATGCAGTCCTCCTGATGGTAAGTGGATATAGAACGGGGGGGGCTCTATCTAAAGTCGATCATAGATGAGTTGCTACTCCCGAGGACTAAGAAGGTCGCCTCATTCATAAGTTAGCGGTCAAACACACCCATTCACTTACATACATATTAAGTCTCAAGGAAGAAAGTTGTTATCAAGCAGAATAAGGTGTAGCGACGGTGTCACCGGAGAAAATAAAAATGTTAAGCTACTTGTATTTTCCCACAGGTTTACCCGTTTGGGTATGCTTCACCACGGTAAAAAACATCCTGTGTTAATCCAGATCATCAATTCTTAGTGAACCAAATTTAATCCAAATCCAAGAAGTAATTTTTGAGTGAAAGAGTACGAAAAACCTTTCCCTTTGTAATATTAACAAGATAAAGAAATGTTGGAAGAATAAAATCTTAAAGAAAGCGTAATAATTTATAGCGATGACTTATTAACCACTTCGCTTATCACCAACAAAACCTACGTAGAATCTCAGTCCATAACAACAATAAAGGCGATAAGATAGCAGCTAGTGCAAAATCCTCAAATATTATCTTAAACATACCATGACAAGGTACATAATTATACTGTGCACAATATGTTTGTAAGTTTAAGAATATCATGCACATTTACCAGGAAAATATCGGAACTTAAAATAACCCATACAGTAAAGGCATTTTTAACCGATAATTTACTTACTCAAGTGGTGGTATATAGGAATACTCAAGAATACGTCATACTTACTCTTAACGTACGAGTATAGTAACAATTTAATAGTAATGAGTATAATAACAATGCTGATATCATATAGTTATTTAAATTTGTATAAATCATGGATATTAAATCTTGATTTTGTTTTGAAATATAAATGTTTTAAGGTTTAAATTATGCTTGGCTATAGCTTTAGATTTTTTGCCTATATGTTAGTCTCACATTGACGTTAAATGGATACAAGGTACATAGGTCATATAAAATTCTAGTAATAAAAAATAAATTATTGGCATTTTTTGTATTTGGTGAGTAATTTTATATTCAATTGCTATCGTTTCATGTCATCAATATTATACAAATACATTTTAAATATTGATGACCTTATATATTGAATGAAACTTTTTATCGACGTAGGTGAGAAATTTTCCGTCACATTTTTCTGTTACGTGCCATACTTATTATATAAAAACTCCTCAAAAACTTAAGTATTTATTTTTGTCGTTTCGCTGGGGTTCGTCTCTAAGTGTATCTTCACGCCACGGTGGTATTTAATGTTGCTTACGAAATTTGTTGCTAATTGTAGAAGTTTTAACTCAGAATGCAAGGTGGCGTTGTTGCTAAGTCTATAACTGTGCACTAGATATCATTTGCCTATTGAAAATAAATAAATAAGGACGTTTACTGTTTTAATGTTTTTTTTTTTTTCTTAACGGTTCATATAGTTTTGATTATTTTTAGAAAACTCTTAAGTGTGTAAATTTCGTTACGATGTTTTCCCTACACCGTAAAGCAGTGATAATTAATTTCTAATACGTATATAATTTTAGAAAAATCTGTAGTGCCTGGGATTCAAACCTCGCACCTTCAATTGAGAGTCCGACACATTTTATTACTAGAAAGATTTTATGTATAATATTATCGTGTTTCACTTCTGTCGTGTGAGAATTGCACACATAGACTTTTTTCTGTCATTAACTACAGCTATTTTCGAATAATAATTTATCTACTAGTGTAGTAGTAGTATAATATATCGAAACTTTCAAATATATTGAAATATTTATTTTGAGGATTTTATATTTGTTGCACACCAATATAATTTATGTATTAATTTGGACGTATAATTAATTATTTTTGCCATCAATGAAAAAGTTCTTAATCTGTGCTTTGTGGCACTGGCAGTGGCAGCGATCTGTCATCAGTTGCAAATAAATGACGGAGGGCTTAGTTTTAGCATATTAATTTTTTTGTTATAATTTAGCTTTAAATATGCCTTATTGGTACTACGACAAGAAGGATTTGCAAAATACGCCGTCCTTTCGCGATGGAATCAGTAACGAAGCGGAGACTCGGTATAGAAAGGAGGGCGCGAGGTTTATTATTGATACGGGCTCAAAGATGGACCTAGGTTATAATACAGTGGCGACTGGTGTTGTTTATTTCCATCGTTTCTACATGTTCCACTCGTTTCGCACTTTCCCGAGGTATATAACCGGATGTTGTTGCCTACTACTGGCGGGTAAGGTGGAGGAAACTCCAAAAAAATGCAGGGATATAATAAAAATGGCCAAAATGTTGCTGAGTGAAGAAAAGTTTAGCACGTTCGGTGAAGACCCTAAGGAAGAAGTGATGACGCTGGAGAGGATCCTGCTGCAGACGATCAAGTTCGACCTGCAGGTGGAGCACCCGTATGGGTACCTGCTGAAGTACGCCAAGTGCCTGAAGGGTGATAAGGGTAAATTGCAGAAAATGGTTCAGATGGCGTGGACATTTGTTAACGACAGGTGACATATATAATAGCACTTAAATATTTTTAACTTTATTTTGATATATGTTGATTGAGTATTGCACACAAAGGACATTAACACACACATTTAGGTGTTAAAACTTGTATCAATCAATAATGTTATTACAAATAAAACTAAGCAATTCTTCCGAATTTTATTATAAAAAAAAATAATTAAGACAATTTATGTATAACTGTCTGCAACATAAAATGATACATGTAAATGCTTCCAGAAACAAATAGAACAAAATGTATGTTTCTCTTACTCTTAAATGCATTAACAACAAAGACTATGACTGAAGAATTCATTATTATTAATCTTATTTGTCTTGTGTTGACAGTTTATGTACAACATTGTGCCTTCAATGGGAGCCGGAGGTGATTGCGGTGGCTCTCATGTTCCTGGCTGGGAAACTCAGCAAGTTTGAGGTGGTGGACTGGAATGGGCGTGCACCCAAACACAACGCCTGGTGGGACATGTTTGTTGAAGATATTACCACTGAGCTGCTGGAAGATATCTGTCATCAGGTAATATATTCATCAATGAAATTGGTATTAACTTCAAATGATGTCAATGGCGTTTCAGAACTTGAGTTTGGGGGTTTGATGCAGTTGAATGTTGAAGTAGCTGATACAATATAAGAATACAGTGTACTAAATAACACAAGCTGGTGAAAATAAGGGGTCCACAAATGTTGTCACTTCTTGACAGAGCATGGATGTACTTAAGTAGATCATTTTAGGGTGGGGAGTCTTGAGCTGGACTTCCCCTTGATGCTCTTCTGCATAGGATGGTATTATAAGAGTACATATTGATAACCAAAGAATTAAAGTAAGTTTGAAACTCAACCATTAATTATGGAGGTCTAAGGTTCAAATCCTGGGTAAGCTTTACAGATTTTTCTCAGTTATATGCATATTACAAAGTAACTATTGACTTGCTTAAACAAAAAGGTAAACATTGTGAAGAAACATTCATGCCTGAGGGTTCTTTGAAAAAGTCTTCCGAGATGTATATCAATGATTCAGTGTGGATCGCACCTTACCATCATCATCATCATCATCTAACCTAACCTAACCTATTCCTGACTTACTTACCTTTTTATGATAGGAAACTTGTGCCAAGAAGTGGGACAACAATTTGTAGATGATATGTACAAAAAATTCATATTAATCAGGTTCGGTGTTCAGGTGTCATTTTGTCACTATTACTATGATACTCACTTCACATAAAGTGTAATGGGCCACATCTCAACATGTGAAACCTGATTTGTAGCTATCTATCTATCTACATATATCTATAGTACTACTGTAATACTAAAAAGGAATTTAAATTCCATTTCCACCTCATTTTAAAATGGTGACATGTACCTAGTCAAATAAAAACTTATTAACATATTGTGTGCCATCTTATATAGTAGACATGTCCCCACATTTAAGAAAGTAAAATTAAATTATACAAACTTTTAAAAGGAGATGGATTTGAAAGAAACAGACTGAACGTAAAAGCAAGATACAATATTTGTACTTCTTTTCAATCCCTTAAATTACATTCCATAGTACTGCCCTCAGAAGAAAAAGAAAACTAATTTTTGATTTTGATGGCTTTGGATGCTTAAGAAATTATGCACATTATGATCTATGTAAACATATTGAAAATGTAGTTTAAAGATATCCTTTCTCTCGAATTACTAAGCAATACAAGAAAACGACTTTTTTTTCATTTATAGTATGGAAGTAGCAAGCAAGTATGCAGCCCACCTGATGGTAAGTGGCTACTGCCGCCCGTGGACATCTGTAATCAACCCTAGGTAAGATCAAAGTCTCACCTAAGGTTAGCCACAGATGCGTTGCTAGCCCTGAGGACTGAGATGAAAGGCCTCGGAAAAGTATGGTCTCCCTTACCACACCCTTCAGACCAGAACACAGCAGCGTACTGCTGTTATTAGGCAGAAATAGCTGCTTTTGCATAATTGTAGCATTTATTATTGACAATATCAACCTTTGAACCAACCTCGCAGTGTTCATTGATTAGATAGTTGCATGAACTATAAAAATTAATATGAACATTACACTACACAAATAACACTGTTTGTTAGTTTAAATTTCTAAATGTGTACATGTCATGACTCTAAACCTATTCTCTGCAAATAAATTATTTTCCTTTTGATTTTGGACCATGTTAAAATTGAATTGTTACCAAAATGTATAATTGTAAAAATGTATAATTGTATAATTTTTTAATAATTAAGCTTAAGAATCTTAGAATTTATCTAAGAGTTCTCTGAATCTCATACAAATTTTACTATATAATGGGAAGAGTTGTGACGCTAACATCTTATATTTCACTTGCAGGTACTTGACTTATACTCTCCGCAGCCGCAGTCTACGGGTGGGGACTCTCCGCTGACCGCGCCGTCCGTCAAGCCGCCGCCAAAAAACGACAAGAAGCCCTCCGTTACACCGCCCACTTCCGTATCACCTGTCGCCGCTATCGCTAAGCCCGTGGTCACGCCGGTTAAAAACGGAGCTGAAATTCCTAAGCTGGAACCGCCGAAGTTGGACATGAGGTTCACTTATCCAGGGTATCCGGTTCCGACGTATCCACCGGTGTATACGGCTCCGCCCCCGTCTATTGCGTCACGACTGCCGATACCGCCGGTACCCCCGACGCGCTTGCCGATGCCCCCCGGTCCTCCGCCACCTCTGGGGTACC
>MOOZ01000282.1:2387455-2407285 GCA_002930495.1 Cecropterus lyciades
TTTCGTGGTCGCGGACCCCTTTCCGGAATTTCAAATCTCCACGGACCCCTGTCGAAGAATATTTTAGGAAAATAAAACGAGGATTGTGTATGCGATGTGTATTTTGATATGCGCTCACTCTTTTTGGTGGTTCAATTGCACATACTAATGAAATTAATTACATATTGCTAATGCGAGTTGATGAGACGGATGCCGCTCCTTGGCCTCGATTGGAACGTCAAATTATGGAGTATGGAATGTGGAATTGTCAAATTGTCTTAAACAAGGTGAGCCCCATGTCATCTGCGACGTTAAATCGAGTCAGATTTTTGTTCCAATTACAATTAAACTGACCAGTCCGACGTTCGACACTGTTTCGTTACATAATTTTCTAATAAGCAAATTAAAGTTAAACTAAGCTTCTGCGGACGGCTGACGCATACTTCACGAACTCCAGGGAGTCCGTGGTCCCCACTTTAAGAAACCCTGCTATAACAAACACTATATAAACTCGTATACCAGATATCATGCAATAATATCATAGGCGTAACTACAATTTCGTTGAGCCCAAAATTGGCAGCGGACGAAAAGATCGGCTGCTTCGTGGAGGGAAAGAGCACTGAATAAAGACTTCGAAATTAATTAACTAGTCAACCTCGTACTAAGGTAGATCTGGACTTGTTCAGCCCCTTACACGATTATGTGTATCACATCCACCGAAAAGCGACCGGAGGAGTTTTGGATCGCTTAAACCCAGGATTGTACCACGTCTAGTACGTGTAGCGTCAATTAGCTATCTATGTTCGGGTAGAACATGTGTGAACTGTTCACCTGTCCGTAGTCGGCGGCCTGGTGGTCGGGCGGCAGGTGGCGCGGCGGCTCGCTGCCGACGAGCGCCACGAGGCGGGCGCCGAGCTGCCACGCGCACTCCCACAGCAGCGCCGCCTGCTCCGCGCCGCCCGTCTGCACCACCACGTAGAACCGCTGCCGGCTGCCCACCGTCATCTACCGACACCACATATATCCGAACACAAATTAAGTTGACTACTTGACACTTCTAACATAGTCTATCTATCTAACGCAGTGTTTTTTTAAAGTATGAATCGCGACCCCTTGGGGGGTCACTAAGTCTCCATAAGAGGGAGAGGAGGATATACTCATATATGTATTGAACCGATAATACATTATTACAATACTAATTTTACACATTTCATAATTATAACATAAAATATATACAAACATTGGACAGAAAGAAGTCGTGAAATATTTTTACATGTAATGGGAGTCGAGACATGAAAAAGAAAAGATTTCAAATCACTATTCGCTAGACATGGGTTTGGCAAGTAGTTTTAATTAAAGTCCGGATATTGCTGTTGCTGTTGCTGGAAAAGTTAAAAAATAATCCACGGACAGTGCCAACTCGAGGCAAATTTATAGATGGAGCTAAATTCAATTATGGTTCCCCTAGAAATCTGAAAAAATATTCTGGCCTTTCCTAAATGTGTCATAGTGCCTGGAGCGACCGCCCTATAAAAATATTATTCAAGTAGATATGTTTATTAGACGATATTTGGTTCCGAGGTTCTACCTTCCGCGGTCCAGATACAGACCGCGGTCCACCTGTTCCCGACCGTTTCGCTAGACCCTAGGGATAAAACTCTTGCAAATAATAAGCACCATATGTATGTATATTAAGAACAAGAAAAAAATCTCACCGTGACATGCGACGCGTTGATATACCCGTGCGGGTTACTCGGCGTAGGGGTCAATCTGACCCTATTGTCCTCGTATGGTATGCTGTCCGTACTGAAGCCGTTGAAGGGCGCGTGTTGCGGTAACAACGCTGTCCGGTATTCGCCGGCTTGTTCGCGGCCCTTCGGTATCTGCTCGAACGCGAACGACAGTTGTTCGTCTGACATCTTGCGTTCTAGTAATTGGCACTAGGGGGTAAATTTGTGGGTTATTGGCTTGATTCATTAAATTTAGCATTTTATATATTTCATAATTATCTATTTACATATAATAGGAAATAAATATGAAAACAAAAAGCCCTAAAATTTAAATTAGCAGTCAGGCATTTTGTTTCTATAATAATTTAATTAAACGCTTTTAGTAGCATGTGGCAAAATTCTAACACAAAAGTGTAATAATGAATTATATATTTTTGCAACGGTTTATTAACTCGCTTTCATTGGATACCCATAATGTCGTAATAATATAAAAAGTCGTCGCTCCCCCACCCCCTTTTTCCTTTACTTGCAGGTGCCATTTTTAAAAATTATATAGCCTATGTCACGCTCCAAACTGGGACGATTCTAATGATATTTCATACGTCACAATCCGTCAAGCCGTTCGGGCTGTAGTGCGTGTCAAAGAAATGGACATACATACAAACGATCGAAAAACATTACCCTTCTTTTGACAGTCAGTTCAGTTAAGTAAAAAGTATTTAATTACATTCTATTAGGATCATTCCTCTCTTGATATCACGTGGTAAGTGCGTTTAACATGTTTATCAACAACCATTCTTGTATTGGTTACTTTGTTGATCAATGATTACTCATATGTCATTGTATATAAAAATTATGTCATGTTTAATAATATTTATTGTTACTGCTACTAACAGGTGGTTGCTACTTAGCATTTTAGACAATGAAATGAATCAGTTAATTTATCACGATAAACAATAAAAAACAAAAAAATGATATATCATGATAAATTCATTTAACGTGATAAATTAATTTGTTATGATAGATTAATTTGAAGTATCTTAGTACCTTCAAAAATGAGGCTGAAATGTTTGCTATAAGCGTCATTCGCTAGGCGCTCAGCGTTGAAAGTTGAAAGAAACGTAGAAGTCCGATCATATGAGGCCACGAAATAAAATGCAAATTACAGTGCAATTTGCTGAAATTATCGCAACGTCGCTGGTAGCGTACAAATGTTTCGTGGCACTACGGTAAGAAATTTACAGTGTCAGGCACAAGATAAATAAATAATCTTAGCATCTTACCTCGCTTGTTATCTAATATTATAAATGCGAATGTATGTAAGAATGGACGGATGTTTAAATGAAATTTGCAACTCTGTCTGGGTTTATGACCTCTGTGGGAAAGAATATCGTATATATTAAATATACGATATTATTTCCAGTGGTAAACGGAACCCATGCGATATACGAGCAAAAGCTACTACATAGTATAAAACTACGCTTACCAATGTTTCTTTGGTAATACTCGGAGGTAGTGGTTGAAACTTGGGTAGGCCGGTCGACCACCGGTGCTTATTGGCTGGTTGTCCCGCATTCACTTTAGCCCGGTCACGGCCTAACGTAGCACTTTTCACATCCACTGTCTTATTACTACGCCCCATGAACATTCCCCACCGTCTCCGTTTCTTCTCTTTAACGTTTTTTGTAGCTTCCAGCTCAACGGTGGTGCTGTAAGTCGAATTCATCGTAGAATTCGTTAGAGCACTATCCGTGGAACTGACTACCGACGTGTTGTTATCTACGCACTGCACTCTCACATCTGGCACGATTATCGACGTCACATTATCCACTGACTTGCTGATTATGTTGTTATTCGACACTTTGTGGGTGGATAGGCTCTGATATGGAGTCTCGTCGAAGTCTTTCTCGTCAGTTTTGAGCGACAATCTATCGATCGACAACGCAACGTTCTCAAATTCGTTATCGGGTTTGTTTATTGACCTATTCGATACGTTTAAGTCCTTTGGCACGCTCGACTCTCTCACCCCTTTAATTATTTGAGCATTCTCGTAGTGACTGTCGGGGTTGTCAATTTTTACTTGAGTATAGTTTGGCACGTTTAATGTCGGTTTGTTTAATGCATAGTTTATCGTCGGATGACTGCTATTCCTCTCGTTCAGTCGAGTTATTTCGTCCGTGGTTGTTAAACTCTGAGCGCGATCCCTCATAGTTAACTTCCCGGGTTCGTTCTGCCAGGGCAATGGCACGTTTTCGTATATCGGTTCCTGTTCGTTATGCTTCATTTGTGGGAGGACTAGGTGTCGTGGGTAAGAAATTCTCCTCATTGGCATCGAATACATGATGTTCCCTCTCTCGTCGTAAACCTTCTGAATGTTGTCTGATATGTGATGCGGGTCGATTATGATGTGCGGGTTGGGGTCTAACACTGACGGCAAATTGTTGTAAGTCCCGTGAGTCCCCGGTAAGATGTTCGGTCGGTTATAATTCATCACGTGTGTAGTCGGATTTATGTATCCCAAGTATTGCCTATTGAGTGCCGTTCTCGTGGAAACTAAGTCCGGACTAGACCCTGATACGTGTGAGTTGATGTACCCTCTGTGGTAGTTCAGAGCTTGGCTGGCGACCGCGAGGTCTGGGGTCGAGTTGGATGCTAGCCCGTTTGAGGGGTACGGGGGAGGCGGTTTGTAAACATTAACATAATGTAGCGCGTGGTCGGTCTGAACGTTTGGATTGACTGCGAACGGGTAGTTGAGTAATTTCAGACCGTATGGGTAGTCGTCGGTAGCGGCCACACCTTGGTTGACTGACACGGTATGTCTCGTGACATCTGGATAATGGATCCTGTGAATATCAGGATGGGAGCCATAAACTAAGGGTTTAGCGCTGGTGCTCAGCAGTTGTGAGTGTGCGTGATGGTTCTGGTAGCGGAGTTGAGCTTCTGCCCGTTGCTGTTGGTATTTCTGTTGAATGGCCGTTTCGTAGTCGGGCGCTGGCCGATATGAAGGTAGAAGCGCTCTGAAATTACAAAGATAACATTGTAATAAGAAATTTTAAGTTACCAACTTTTATCAATATGACTTAAGTGTTATGGTGTGTTAATGTCTTTCTTGACTATTGCCAATATCTTTGTATGACTTTGCATTAATGATTTCAGTGAGATCAGAGGTTCTCTTTGAAATTAATTAAAAAACTAATCAATATCAGGTTGTGTACTTATTAATTTATTACGTGATTATAAATGGTGTAAACGTTAACAGCACTCCTGAATCAACACCTGCTGGTTTTTAAACATGGTACTCACCTATTCCTGGGTTGCGGGCGATGGTCTGCGAGCTCGAGACACGAGGTGGAGTGTGCTCTGTGAGCTGCTGAGAGCGGTTCTAAGCGCGACGTACTGCCTACCTCCCGAACATCCAGCTCTTCTCGACTTTCCGATAAGCCGTGTTCCTGAGATATTTAATCATTTTATTAGACTACTTATAAAAGAATTTCCGAAAAGTACTACAAAATATGTATGTATCGTTATTTGAAAAAAAATATCCCAACGTATAAAATAAAATATATTTATGAATACCGGCGAAATAACTTGCTATTAAAAATATTTAGCGGATACAATTTATTTGCAAATTTAATTATGGAGATTCTTTCACACATTCTTTTTCAAAACACCTTTCAATAGGAGGTGGTAAATGTTTTTAGGAACCCTTTTCGAGGAGGTATTGATCCGCTATCATCAAACGTTTTTTTTTGATATTTATGAAAAAAATATCTACCAATAAACCATGATAGAAGATATATTTTTTAAACGCAGGTGAAATCGCGGGACATTGCAAGAATATAATATTAGAATTTTAGTCACGAGAGCATCGAGACAATTATAAATAGATTTAAGTAACGATCTTGAGCTTAAATCGCCCTAAACGCCGCAC
Organism: Cecropterus lyciades; assembly: GCA_002930495.1. NCBI lineage: Eukaryota > Metazoa > Arthropoda > Insecta > Lepidoptera > Hesperiidae > Cecropterus > Cecropterus lyciades. Next base: position 2,393,096 of record MOOZ01000282.1, read on the forward strand.
AAATTGCCTATTTATCTCATAATCAACTCACTGAGCTATTAATTCTTCACTGACTATTCACTGAGCTCTTGTAGACTATTAGTGTTAAGTAACTAACATAGTTGTAAGTAAAATTGTTACTAACACATTAATATTAATATTATGTAGATTTGAAATATGGACTTAGTCTGAAATAAATGATTATTATTATTATTATTATTATTATTAAACAAATCACTCGGATGCTCAAATTGATTATGATCATTAAAGTCTAATTTATTGCGACGTTGCCTACATAACTATTACAAGTTACTTCTTTTCGCACTATAAGAAAGCAAGAAGGTGTTAAATTATGAATAAAGTAGTGATTCCGTATGTATAAGACAATTGAATCTTTTATATATTATTGCAACACGTTGTTTATGTTAGGTTATGTTAGTATTATTCAGAACAAGCAGTAAATAGTTTACAAACTATGAAACACAAATAGCACAACGACGTCTTTGTGTTTTTTTTGCCCTTTTTAATACTTTTTGTTTATCTTCAACCAAAATATTTTTTGATGGATACATTGGCTTATCTACCTTTATCTGGATAATCTTCTTAACGCTATTTACTCTTTTTAAATTTTGTTGTTACGTTTTGTTACCATTCAAAAAAATCTAACGAGGACGATACAGACACTAGACTTTTAGGTCTACATTTGCTTCTACGTTCCATACGAATTCTATTTATGGATTTTAGTCCATTCAAGAAAACGTCTAGTTTTCTACTTGACTGATAAAAAAAACAAAAAGACAAACCCGCTGAGTTTCTTGCCGGATCTTCTCAGTTGAGATCGTGTTCTGATCCGATAGTAGTGAGAGAAAAAATATTGTAATTGACAACTTGTATATGTCCCCGTAGGCCTATACAAAAGGAAGACATTTCATTTCAGTGGCTTTTACTTAGCAACACGTAGATCGTGGAATTATTCGCAACGATCGAACACTATCACACCGGCGATCGAAATGGCGTAACGATTTCCGTGATGCTATCGCGTCGGATTGTTTTTCTTTAGACTATGCGCTTGCGCACGCGCTCGTTTGACATTATCTGCGGCAAAGGGGCTACTCACGGTGCGGATATTGATCGCAGAATCTTAATTTTAATATTTAATAAACTATGCCCCGTGAGGAAATCAATATTTTATACAGACGACAAGTTTCTAGACTACATTTTATTCATTTTTATTATTTTTACTTTCTGACAAATTTATGGAAGGCACATGGAACACAGGTTGAATATGATAATTTTATGGTTAACAATTCATTTAATAACTACATAATTATATATAACTTATGTTTAACTTTTCAGAACGAGGTCGGGTTCTTTACTCAAGTCGGGTTCTTTCATCAAGATTATTTTTCAAATTGCGATTGTTATAAAATTGTTAATTTAACGTGATATTTTAAGATATTATGGTAATTAAATCAAAATAAAAAAGTCTTTAGTAACAAATCAGCTCAACGCGTAGTGTTCATTAAGATTATCAGTAATTCAGAAAATTGTTTTAATAAATAAACAAGTCATATGTTTAAAATTTAACCCATGTCACATACAAGCAATCAAGTATTTTAAAACCTAATTACTTGTGCGAATCGCACAATCATGCTTGCGAATCGCACAATCATGCTTTGAGTGGCTACCCTTAACCAACACTTTCATCGAAACGCATAACGTACTAATTGTCTTCCAGTCCAGCGCACGACAATGCTCGCAAACATTGTCTTCGTCTATGAAGCCATATTTTTTAGAGTTTGTTGTATTGTATTGTTAAATGGGATTTCGGTTTTTGATCATTTTCACAGCGCTATATGATTAACGATATCAGACCTTGAGACAGACTCAAGATTTGTTCTAAAGTGGACATTCATTATTAACTTAGGACACTTAGGGGGCGGGGTCGGAATATCTATCAAACCCACGTTCTAAGTACCCCGGACAAGATCAGATACATCCATTTGTTTTTAAAGTTCAATGCTGCCACGTGCAGCACAGATCCAATGACGCTTTAATCCACTTTTACTCAAAAATGTACATAGGTTCTCGCAGAAAAAAACGTGATATTAAGTTGGGGAGTTTTCTCCCAGATATTAGACACGAACCTCCCCCTTTCCTCCAAATTTCCGAACCTCTTTTAGGTCATAAACACCTTTTCCCACAAAATTTCCGAACCTCCTTAAGGTCAAAAACTGACAAGAAATTGCATTCCGGATCATTCATAAAAAAAAATGTAACCGATAATTAGTAAATTCCGTAAGCTTGCACAAAATAAACTTCATTTCATTCAAATACCTCTACATAGTTACAATTCCTATATTAGTTCCCACATATGATGCGTAACGAAGCAGTTAAACGGTTGAATTCCACAATTATAAACTACTATGAACCAAGTAGTGAGTGTTCGTAATAATAGCGTATACAGTGAAACTATGAACGCAACATGGTAAAAGTTTTAACTACACTTCATCGGTAACACGCGAGATGGGTTGCATTTCTGCGTAAATTCCGTGATTAGTTCCTGTTTTTAATGACAGATAAATATCGGTGAATAAATGGGATCTAAGGCAAAAGTAACATTTTGTGGAAATTATAAAATTGTGCTCGCATTTCGGTTTATTAAACACATGTGACATTTATGTTTGTTCTTTTCTAGCACGAAATCGTCACTATTTAATTGGCTAGACGATAGACTGCGTTATAAGTAGTTTTGATTATTCAACTCAATTGTTCAAAATTTTGAGTACGGTCTCTTTCGTTCAAACTGCGCGATATTACGATCAAAATTGTATGCAGAATCTGAATTTGTGGTTCGAGTCCAGACACCATCGCCCCACCTATTTCCGCCTAACAACAGTAGTGCTAGCGGCTGTGTTCTGGTTTGAAGAGTGTGTGTAAGAGAGACATTTGGGGGTTTATGCGACTTAACGCCCCAACCCCCAATATCAAACCCTTCCTAAAAATCTTTTTTGCTTCTTGGGTGATTTATCTGAATAGCATCAATCACAGATGCATTGCTATTTCCGGGGACTAAGGTGGTCGCCTCACATGCACACCACCATTACAACGCCACAAATTACCACCGAACTGGTTCACATTAGAAATTGGTGAGGCGGTGATATTGTCCGGTCGAATCATACTCGTTCTATCCCTTTAAAACCTTACCTGAAACTTGGGCCTGTGTTCGTCCCTAGCGGTACTGAGAGCGCCCTGGTGCTTCATATAGAACGTGTGCTGATGGACGCACATCCTCCACACGTACTTGCCGTCTTCGGGGCTCGGTAACGCGAACGATGCCGATTCAGCCTGCTTCTGGCACTCAATGCTGAATGTGCGCTTGTGGTTGATCACGTTGGTTATGTCCATCCATCTGGGATGAAATGGATCAGTTTTAAATGTAAGAAAACTGAATACTGGCTTTAATTTTTTGTGAAAACCTTAAAAAAACTGTCTTCTGCGTAGCTTTAACACACAATCGATATACTTTCCTATTCATATTAAACACAAAATATATAAATAACATAGAAAGCATAAAAAGTGTGTAAAATATAAATCGATTAAGTAATCACTGCAACTCATATTTGGACATCTTATTTCGTATATGCTAAACTTGAGTTCTTATAGAATCTACGAAGTAAAATCGTTAGCGTGATTCAGAAAGGGGTACAGTCCCTTTTAGTTATAGCGCCCAAAACCACATCGAGTTTCAAATCACAAAGATTCTATAAAAGTTCACCTTGAAAGAAACAATAAAAACGTAAATATAGTAATCTATGAGGACAATAAATTAAGACAAAAAATAATCGCGAGAAACGTATCGTTTCGCTACTTCCCTAGCACAGGAAACCCTGAACTAGTGGATAGCCAACAGATAGTGTAACATTTTTCTATTCTAATTTTCTTCAATCACCTGTAAACATGGGGAGTGTCGCTGGTCTCAGTGAGCACCCGTATGCCAGTGAGGGAGATGGCAATGGTGACCTCGCTCTGGTCCCGCTGGTCCACCGCGGTGAACATCTCCTGACCGTAGCCGCGGAGTTGCTGGCAGCTGTTGATGAAGCCCTCTTCTGCTTGTGCCTGGTGGATAGGTAATTTATGTTAAAAAAAATCAGTATTACGTTTAGCTAAAAAAATCCGCATGAGTTTGGCCGTGATTTGTGCATTTGTTAAAAAAATATATTTTCAGAAAATAACACTACGATAAAAATAATAATTGTGTGAATCATGAGTAATTACTTGAATATTAACCAAAGTCAACGCAAACAACTGTTTTTATATTTTTTTCTTTCCACAATATTTCACAAAAAAAAAATGTAAATATATGTTGGCTTCTTACATACATAGTGCACAGTACATAGTCCCGAAGTTGTCACTCAACATATTTTGTTAGATTACAACGATGTCCTACATATACTTATATGAGCACCCAGTCGTAATTGCTGAAGTAACAAACAAAAAAAAGCAGTCGAATTGAGAACCTCTTCCTTTTTTTGAGTCGGTTAAAAAGCTGAAGCGTTAACAGAAGGCGCGCAGTCTGTTCACTTACTGACTACAACCGCGAATAAAGAAAGATTTAGCCGCGAATACAAGAAATGCAATATTTTTTTACCCGCGAATACGGAAAACGCGAATGCGGAAAGCGTGAAGTTTGACTGTATAACAAATGCGTAAGACATGGTGCAGTTTGCATGACCAAGGGCGCCCATGATCTGAATACGGATTAATACAAATGCGTCACTATCTGAGAATGTTTAATCAACGGTTTATTTTTAGGTATGTCTAATTTTAGATATGATTTTCTTGTCGAAGATACAGGAACAATAAATATACATGTGATTTCTCTGAATTTATGGTATAAATACCATTTTCAGGATTCCGGACTTAAAGGTTAAAAATGGGACCTTAATATTACGCCTCCGGTTTTCTCTAGAACAGTAGTATATAGATGTGACAAGACAAAAATAAAGAGGGATCCTAATATAAGTAACAGACGTTGGCGTTTTTGGTAACAATAACAAATAGTAAGTACAAATAAAAAATAATGAAAATTATGTGGTACGAAATCGTCAGTGCGCGAGTTCAATTAATACTTAGCTAATTATTACACTAAACCATGACTGACTATATAAGAAAACAATGGTACTCTTATTCTTTACTCATAAATATATGGATTTTGGATGACTAATAAATGAGGCACCCGTCCCTTAGGAGTGCCAACACATCTGTAATAAGTTTCTGGTAGAACCCTTGTTCCATATGTAGGTGGTTACAGATATTTATAGGGGACAGTAACCATTTGCCATTGAAATAGATGCTCTAATTTACAAAAAAATATATATTAATTCTTTCATGCAAACAATATAAATGTCATAAATATTTCATCAAATATCATTCATCTCCATATTTTAGCGGTTTATAAACAGTGTGACGCAGTGTCTAATCAGTGTGATATAGTGGTGTAATGATAATTTTGTAGATAACACATAAACATTGGCCGATATCACCCTACCTCTGTGTAAATTGAACTATGACTCAGTTAATATTGGAAAGTTGTTTTTAACCAACAGTCCAAAGGAAATAGGTTATCTAGTTGTAACCTATTTTTTTTTTACTGACCTGTAATAGTTATGTACATTTATTTCGATATCTAACTATTTAATATTATTCCGTTTTGCTCCATTTCAATTTTAGCATTATTATCAATTATTAATTCAGTTTATACAATTATGGTAGGAGCAATTATTCCATTTCTTTAAAATGAAATGAAATTGTATTATTTTTTAAATAGATAGTTTAAAATTTATTTTTATCATTTAAAAAACTGACACCAACTTCTTTTACAATTTTCAATATGTAATTATTTTATTTTACTTGAGGACTGCTAACAATGTCCCGTTTGATTCATATTTGTTCCATGCCATTATAAATTATTGCCACTTCCTACTTTTGAACTATCAGGGGCATAATTAAAATCTATGCAGCACATATACCATAAAATTTACTAGTTTGCCAGTAGTTTGCGAAAGTTCAAAACCATGCTGAATATATCACACTGTCAAAGTCAAAAGTGGTTGTTAGTGTCAAACCGAAGGTCGATTTTTGGCTGAAGCCGATTACTTGGCTATCGTCACAACCTTCAACCGAAGCCGCAGCTGAAGGTTCAAAATCCTTAAGAATTTTAGATCCAAATTGCCTAAAGGTAAATATTTTAACGATTTAAAAGCCTTTCTTTAAAAACTTTTACAATTACTTTGCAATTTGTCAAAGAACATAATGTGCATTTCACAAACAGCTGGCGACACAAACCCACAAAGGTGTGTGTGCTTACACCTGTGCTGCACCATCTCCATCACGGAGTCCTATATTCATTACAGTTCGTTCAATTTTGAGTCTTACTAATTTTTTTAACCAGGTTTGGCTGAAGGTGGATTTCTGGCCAAAGGAGGCCGAAGCAGAAGCTTCGGTTGGACATTAGTTGTTGTTCATCTATTTTATATATTGAATATCTCTTCCTGTAGTTAAATGGATTCTTATAAGAAATACTAACATTAGGATAAAATTGTTATTATTATTTTTTTCTTTGTATTTGTAAATAATAAGTAAAATAAATAGTTTCAGTAGAAACAATATGCTCTAGTTATTATAACAATTCATTACAAAGAATTTGTTCAGAAAGATAATTATAATACGAGATATCAAAATTTATTTACAAAGATAATTTTAATATAACATCTCACAGAGGATCAAATTAATATACATAATCAAAGTGAAAGAGCAGTGATAGCCAAATGGTTGAAACTCAACCTCTCAATCAAGGGCCCAAGGTTCGAATCCCAGGTTACTTTTACAGGATTTCTCTAAAATTATGTGTGTATTAGAAGTAATTTATCACTGCTTTATGGTGAAACATCGTGAGTTTTAATCAACAATCCTACACACCTGAGAGTCCTATAAAAATTTTCAAGTATGTGTTCACCAATTTGCACTCGGTCAGTACGGTAGACTTTGGCTTGAAACTCTCTCTCAATCTGAGAGAATATCCCTGTCCCAGACAGGGATATTTACAATACAGTGGGACAATAATGGGTTGACAGTATACATAACCAAATAATGGAAGATATTAGCCACTTTTCTTTTTGCAAAAGCAGTGCACAACAAATATCACCCATTTAAACAAACATGAGATAAAAATTATCATATTTACTTTAACACTGGATGGTACTCATAAAGTATGCGTGGTATATTTAGATTTAGAGAAATATTCTCATTACTTCCAAGTACATGATTAATTACAGTTAGGTAATAGCTAGATGCAATTTTAATTATTTCAATGTAATTATGTAAACAGCACGTAATGGACAGTGTTGTTATAGTTTCATATGTAATAATTCTTTATTCGTTTTAGTAATAGGTAATGCCTTGAAAGAGGTGCAAGATCTAATGAGATGCCTCTAAACCAGTATTGTAGCTAAGGTATTGAATTTTAATAGCAAGATTTGAAATTTGCACCCCCTGAGACAATTTCTAGAAAATCTTGTGGCATTTTTTCCATCAACTTATTAGTAATATAGATTAAATAGTGTATTTCCCTATGTGAAATTGAATCCACTGAAAGTTGGAAGGAGACCCTAGCTCCATCACTGCTCCAACTTTTGCCATTCCTATCGCCATTATGGTAAATGTAAAGGTCTTTCCTAGTTGTCGACAGAAAATAGTGCCCACAGTAGGAAATGCATAGGGTTAAACTCAAGGGTAAAAGTGTTACTACAGTTTAACTATGGACAATATTGACTTTAATACATTAAGGGGGTACTTAACAAACAATCAGCAAAAGAAAATTCAACTTCTTTGTTTAAAAAAATCTTGCCTTATGAGGCAAGGGAAAGGTGGTGCTGGTGGAATTTTGACTGTGAAAAACCTAAATCTTTCCATATATAAAATTTGGGTGGTTTCAAGAAGATTATATTGTTTATAGTCATTAATAATTCTAAATTGTATTAGTAAAGTCTTATAATTTAAGTGTTCAATTATAGAATTTATGTCTCGATTATATATACATTGGTTTTACACTAGCCATATATTTTTATATATGCTCAGTTGCTGAGTTCAATAATAAATTAATTACTTTCTAGCAAAACTGTATATCATTTTACCTGAGACATATTGTGCAGGGACATGTGATGTTGTATAACAGCTGCCGTCAACCACTCCAACCGTCCAGTCTCCGCTAACGTGGTTCCATCAATGAGCTGGCCTCCATCTAGCATTTGCTTTGGAAACGTTAGCAGGTTCTTCAAGTACTCTACTGTATGTCGCTCCCGATCATGGTTCCCGTACTCAGCCTGCCGACTGTACGACGCTAGAACCACTGCTTGCTGGCAGTCGCAAATGATTCTACCTTCAACTAAGTCATTCTTCAGCTGCAAGAAGTAGTGGTAACGGGTCACTTCATCGGTGATCAAGCTGGTCCCGGATATGACGTAGTACATCACCCGCAAGTACAGTTGGTGGGAGGACGCGTGCTTGTCTAACTGTCGCTTCAGCGGCCGATCCAGTTGCACCCATCGCGACTGCTGGTTTCTGTTCACGTACCGCAGCCCGAAGAAGTCAGGCTGGTTGATCGCTTGCCGCTGGCACACGTTGTCCAGACACTCCTGGCCCGTGCTGTCCACGGACAGCGTACAATCCGCCACACCGCCATCCAGCAGCTCTACGCTTATCACAAACAGGCTCTTCGACGCAACATTATACTGCCGCGTCTTCTTCAACTTCAGTTTAAAAGGCATCTTCTATAACCCGGCCCCTATTAGTAATAACATCACGGAACAAACGTAACGTTTTACATTTATGGCATAAGAATGTAGGAAAGGAAGTATCCGTTATGCGCGCCACATATTCACGCGATGTTTCCCGACTCTTCCGTCTGTTTTTTCGAGCCCCAAAGTACGACGTCGAATTGGATTTTCATTAATACTGGTGGGATTATGTAAAAAATGCCAAGTAAACACATCACAAAATACCAAATTCACAATATTGCGGCCATCGCAATGACAATTTGACAACTGACAATTACATGTAGTGCTGCCATGCTTTTCATTATAAAATCTACTATGTTATTTTTATAGAAATGTTCATCTCCTTGATGAATACCACCAGATATCATACTACATCAGAATTATTATCGAAAAAATCTCGGATTCATTAGTTTGGGACCGTACAAGTATTACGTAAGCAGATTTATTACAATTAATTACCACCCCATCCTCATCAAAAGTAAGCAAAGCTCTTACCCGCTCCCCTGTCACGTAAACATTGTTATACACATTTTCTTTTAATGTACTCTGTGGACACTCGAACTTACGGGACGTAGAGATAAAGAGTGGGTTGCAATATATGTAAAAAAAAAATTACTGCTGACATAATCACCATCTAGACCCCCCTCCCTTATAGCATCAAAAATAAGCAAAGCAAAGACCCCCTGCCCACATATAGTGCTTACGTAATACTTGAACGACCCCTTTCAAAAAACTAATCCAAGTTCTGATAAGACACATGAATTATATATATTTACCTATGTACTTATTATTGATATTAATTTATCTGGTAAAGTACATATTAATTATTCCGCATCGAAACTATAACTGCTATTTAATAGATAGAGTTGTCGATACTAACAAGATAAAAATAGCCGTCACGGGACGACTGGCAGATGTAAAACATCGTGTTCATACAAGTGGTATGCATATGATAAAAGACAATATTGTAACAAGAACTTAATACATATAGCATAATGAAACTAACGCTATACAAACAGTACCCCACACTAAGACGAACTAACGCCGCAGTCCGCCTAGTTTTGTTCGATACTTACTAGTTCCGACAGTGTTCCGACACGCGAAAAATGTTCACACCGAAAATGTGCCGAGTTAAAGTAAATTAAAAAAAAATACAATAAAACTTGTAAATAATTTATTTCGTTAAAAAAATATAGGACTATAATACAGATTAAAATGCTATTTGGAATCATACTAACAACCAAATCCAAAACCATTTGAGAGACCCATGAGTATTATGAGAATTAAGAGAGGAATAATTAGGCAGCCGCGCGTTTCTGTTGGCTGCTTGCTTCCAAGTGGAGCCAATCTCTGGGCTCCCTCAATACTTTCGTAAGCTTTTCTTCAGGAGAGTTTGGTTTAGGCACGTTCATGTACTCCCATTTCTGTAAAAAACGTTACAATAGTATTACAAATAAGTTAATACGTCTGTCAATATATTTTTAAAAATATTACGATAAACCAAACATGTTTCTTCTTTACATTTTTTCGTCTATCGTTAAACCATCCGGCAACTAAATATATTCCAATCCTTGCGTTTGATGAAGAGAATTATTAAAACTAAATTAATGGAACTATTATTCAGGGACACGTACCGCATTGAGAGGCAATGACATAAGTATGGACTCGTATCTTGCTTCAGGTGTATGAAGACCGAATTTAGTTCCGCGATCGTAAATCAAGTTGAACTCAACGTATCGTCCACGCCGCAGCAACTGCCATTGTCTTTCATAATAACCGTAAGCATCATCTTTGTGTTTTTTGACTGCAATGTAAGAAAAATATACATAATTACTTATTAAAAAAACATCTATGACATAAAATTAAAGGTATAATGCATTATCAAAATTCTACCATAATAGTAGAAAATTCTACACACTGCAACACTGAGTTTGCTACAGTTTTTATTAATACTCCCAATGCAGATTCAATTTAAAATTGTAATTAACTAATCAGCATAATTAAGTAATGAGATTTGCGTTTTACATCGTTAATCAAGCGAGAATTTATTCCAATTATGATCCATTGTTTCATTCACGTTATGACAATAGTAGGGATAGGTACGAACAGAGAGGAAAATAGACTCCAACAAAACGCGCTTTCACATGATTAGATTATTTGAACTGTATGCTGATTGAGTTGGATTGTTTATTTATTTAATTAAATAATCGTAATCTTAATGCATAGTACGACATGCATGTCAAATATTTAGCTTATGTCATATTATAGTGTTTCATATTTGGAGTCTATTTAATTACATCTCTAGTACAATAGAAAGTAATATAATTAGTAATAAAAAGTGACTTAGGTCAACGTACATTGATCTAGAATAATTATTCATTATTATTTATACCGATACTAATTACAGACCTTTGTCCATTAATGGAAAAGATAATTATCTTCATATATAGTACATAGATGGAAGTACTTAATTAGTTAATTTGATAAAAGTGGGTAGATGCAAAAAGCGACGGTGATACAAAGATGTAAAATACTATTGTAGGTACTGGATGTAGCATTTAGGATTACGGATTTTTATTCTAAACTTGCTAACCTAAAATATTATTTAAAAGGTAAAATATTATAAATTTAATATATGTTAAAAATTACATCATTAGTGAAAAAATAAACTTTCTAGCTCGGTTCGTGAGATACAAGCCCGATGACAGACAGACAGCGAAGTCTTATTAATAGGGTCCCGTTTGTACCCTTTGAGTATGGAACCCTAAAAAACTGGTGACGGTGATCCCTCAAGCACCAGTTACTCACCAAGGGGTATGTAGCTGGGTATGACGGCTTCAGCGCAGGAGGTCACGAATTTGAAGGCACTCTGCTGATCGGGGTAGTCCATGTCATCGAAGAATATACCACCCACGCCACGCTTCTCCCCGCGGTGGGTTATCGTGAAGTAATCATCGCACCATTTCTTGAATCTAATAACAAGCAAATCAATTTATTTATATTGAAAAAAAAAAAATTAAATATTTGACGAGTCGGAGTGGTCACGTTTCGGGTCTGATACGCAATAGGTTCTAGGTTCGATCCTTGGCCAGACTTGGTCATCTGAACGATGAATTCAGTTTTTGGTTTTTAGCCTGGGTGTTTGTGTATTCGTCCTTCGACACCCACGACACAGGATGATCCTAGTGTGGGGCTATGAGTGAACAATGCGTAAGCATTCTCAGAAAACCATTTCATTTGCTTCCCAAGTCATAGGCTGCATAAAAAGTAATCGGTCTGCCATATTGGATTTAGAGTGACGTCATTGAGCTAAGCACGTATTATTATGTAAAACCAAACGTATGTATGTGCAAAGTTTCAGCTCATAAGGTTTAGGTTAAGTGGCTTAAAGTTCAATCACAAGATTGACCCTTCCATCACATATTAGTTATGTACCAAGTCACTAATAAAACTAATATTAATACCGCTTAAACTTATTATTGAATAAAAACTTCACTGTTGAATTGTAAATTTTTAATCGACTCCCCAAAAGAAACAGGTTATCTATTCGTCACATACATATTTTTAATGCTGAATTACGATAGGAGGTGAGAAGGTGAGGTAAAGAATAAAGTTATAAGCGGTACCACTAATTAGTTGTAAGCAAAACCTTAATACCTACCACAACTTATCACTCAAGGTTGTCTGGAGGAGAATGTCCTTAGTTTTTAAATTTACCCTAACTAACATTTAGTTTTAATGTATAAAAAAATAAGTCTCATTTATTTATCATCTTAAATACATACATAAATGCTTTCTATACTCATAGCCCCACAGTTGGATTTTCTCCTGCGTCGTGGGTGCCATGGACACAAAAACGAATACACAAACACCCAGACCCAGAACAGAAATCTAAACTCATCATTCAGATGTCTGTCTGGCCGGGGATTGAAACTGGGACACACTGCGTGTCAGACCGGTATGGTGACCGCTCCGCCACGCGGGTCGTCAAAATATGACATGATAGTACATTTTACTTTTGATAATTACTTAGAAATATAAGTATATATATATCTATATATAAATACATAGATAATACATACATAGATAATAGTTTGTTATTAATAAATTATAAGTACGATCAGTTTATTATACAAAGTTATGTCATGAAAGATAACATTTATGAAAGATATTTTAATAACTGCGTAAAAAATTAAACCAATTGGACAAGTATTTATAAAAACCCAACTTTCTTATATTATAAAAACCCGACTTACATAATTATAAACACGAAATTTTGTGAGGATAGGTGGATTTTAGTTTTTCAATCACGTCAGAACGGCTGGATGGCATTGGATAAAGTTTAACAGAGACATAGGTTATAGTCTGGTATAACATATAGGTTACTTATTAAAATGAAAATAATATACGGTTCCCGTGGGATAGTTATGTTTCTGTTTATAACTTGACTCGGAAAGAATTTTTGCGCGACTACCACAGTAGTAGTCGCTTAAGGGTCAGAAAATGACATAGGCTTTTTATCTCGGAAAAATGCACGGGTGCGGGAAACATGTATTTAAAAACAATAAAATAGAGTTTATTAAAGTTATAAAATTTCGGTTGTGTATGTATGTCACGTTACATTTCTTTTAAACGCGGGTGAAACCGTGGGCTCAGCTAGCAATAAGGATAATAATGTATCTTGAACTTAAAATTGCTAAATTTTGTGATTGTGGGATTATTCATGCAAAGTTATGTTACCTTCATGATGGAGACCCTGAATAATATGGATGGTTTTTTAAATTTTGTCATCAGTGTCCACAATGCATTATTATAGTATAAACAGAAATTTAAATGCGGAAACCTTCGAGGCTAGTGCATGTGACGATAGTGGCAGAATTTACGCGCTTCCGTACTTTCGAAGGCACGTTAGGCGGTATCCGGTAGTTTTTTTATTTATTTAATTGGGTTAACAAACAGTAAACAACAAAGATTTTAAACGCTATGTTATGTCGCTAACCAACACCTTTAAACACGGATTACTACAAAAATAAACAAAAATGTTATTGAAAGTGGAGGAATACACTATAAAGAAGAGAATTTAATTGTTCATACAGACTACTCAACAGAAGTAGTGAGTGATACTTGTTTTAAATAAGCCAGGATGAGTATTTATCAAATCCAAATCTTTAAAGTTATCATTATAGCTACGCATCATCTGATACATGGGTGAGCGTTTACCAGCATTAGTGCGTTTTTCTTACGTATATAAGTGCGATGAGGCACAGTATAATATAACCTATACTAATATTATAAAGCTGAAGAGTTTGTTTGTTTGAACGCGCTAATCTCAGGAACTACTGGTCGGATTTGAAAAATTCTTTCGGTGTTAGAT
>MOOZ01000282.1:2410773-2420870 GCA_002930495.1 Cecropterus lyciades
ACTGTTTTTGACGTGACAACGTCTTATAATTCGATTGAGCCGGCTGCACGCACGAAAAAACATGACTCATGCGGCGTTACCTCGCTCTGAGGCGTTCCATGTAAGGCTTGAAGTGCAAGCGAGAGCGCGGAGCGAGCGACAAAGAGGCACAATCGGCCTTCGCGTTCGGCAGCGTTCGACATCCGTCTCTCCCCTACTTGAGTGAGCGATGCGTCTGCGTGGACAGCTGCTTATACATTTACAAGTTTTGAAACACTCCTTTTCATTACCTACTTTTCCTATCATCGTCCTATTCTCAACAAAATAACACAGATTGTAAGAAATTAAATATAACACATGTTTAAAAGTTGTAAAACAATTGCTCAACGCACATTTAAAAATATAATTGTAAAAACTATTAAATTGTAAAAAAAAATGACATAATTGTATTTTTGCGTATAAATAAATCTAACTTGATCAATTTCATTGTGATTTCCAATTACCTCCTTCTCTATATACATACAAATCTATTAAACAAATGAAAATAAATTTTTCTTTTGAAAAATGCTACCATTCCATCAGTATTTTCTTAAGACGTTGTCACGTTCAACTATCGTCAGTAAACCGACTTTACAGACAACCGATTTTTTTTCTTCGTTAAGGATGTTAGGGTAGAGATGACATCATTTCATTATGATGAAAATCTCTTATCTCTTTTATTTTATCATTGAGCTCCTCTCAAGAGTATTAAAAATGAGACGTTGATTTTAAGTAGTTATTTATAAGCATTGCCTTCGTAAATTTTGACGAACTATGTATGTTGTGCTGTTAGCTTTAGGCTTACATTTTCAAAAGTAAATAGGTAAATGCTTAGGTTTTTAATTGAAATTGTTTTAAGTGTTTACTGCCACCCATGGTCATCAGTAACCAACTGCACAAAAAAACAGGTTTTACATAAATTCAATCGCTGATGTGTTGCTATCCCAGTAGACTAAGAAGGTCGCCTTGTATTTAAGTCAACCGGTCTCCACACCCTTCCAATGAAACACATGAACTGCTTGACGATGAATAGTTATGATTTGCTAATCAAACAATTTTTTGTGTTCTGATTTGTATGGTATACCTAAAGTACTATACTAAAAATACTTACAGGAAGTTTTATGGGTGTTCATTGAAAGGTAGTACAGACAGTATGAGCGGAGCAGTAGCAAGCAATCCTATTTCAGTAAGGGTGTATAAGCCGGCTTACTTATAGATGAGGGAATCTTACATTTTAGGAGTGGCAACATATTAGTGATCGGCTTCATGTAAAGCTTATATTTATAAAAAGTTTATTACAGATGCCCCGATGTCACTCTGACACCGTAAACTAGTTGGCGCCAAAAAAAAAAAAATCAAGAATTAAATTTTCTTTACTTTTTAATTATGAATAATTAAAAGATCATTAGCGATTAATTATTTATTTTAGTGGAGCAATTATTTATTTGAAAAGAGCATTTTTTGGCATTTTGGTTAAAAATAAATGTATATTTTTGGCGACAATTTCTTTACGGTCACTCTGAGTGTAAGCTCGTTTGCTTCTTCTTATCTCACAAAATCTTATAACAATAATACTCTGGGATATAAGGTTGTGTAGAAAAAGATGGCCGCGATTAATAAAGTTACGTTTAAAGGCTCTAAAGCCAAAACCGTAAAAACATTTTAAATTAAATAAAAAAGGGTTGTGTAAAAATTGTTGTGAAGAATTGTGTCGTTTCCGGAAACAAAATCCGGAACTTCTCGACCTTGCGGGGCGAACTATCATATCATCATTGTCTTAACAATGTTTGAATAAGGGATAAGATTAAAATTCTTAGTACAAACGGAAAGTATTTCACACGGTGACATACAACCATTGTGACTAATGTCGTACGTGACTATCGCCATGTGTACGATCACATACTGAAGTAGCGAGGATGTTACTAAACAGATTTTGTAAGTAACAAAATCTTACTTTTTACTAATATTATAAAGGCAAAAGTGTCAGAGGATTTATGTATGTTTGTTACTCTTTCACGCTAAAACGACTAGTCGGAATTCGCTGAAATTTGGCCCATAGACAATTTATGACCTGGATTAGCACATGGAATACTTATTACCTTCGTGAATGTGACCGGAGCGGGCGGAGTCTCGGGAATAAATTAGTGATAAATATATTTGATAAGATAGAACTAGGATGGTTCTTGTGTTTGATGGAGGAATGTGGATGCCGGGAGATTTTTTATAAGCATATTTTAAACTATAAACTGGCATTTTTAAAAATTCGACTAAATTTATACTGGCGGACTACCATTGGTTCGATGTATAAAGGAAAATTATAGTTTTATTAATTCATATTTTTTCAATGAGATTAAATGTAACAAAATTAATAATTTAGATTAATGAATAGCAGAGAAAAAACTCCTTGATATGTAATTAGGATGAGAATTAATTAAAGTGCAAATAATTCTGAAATAAGCAAGACTATATTATAATAATATGTGGACTGTGCATACCGGTGATGGTAAGAATATATCGTTGTCAAAATCATATTCATCAACTGTTTTGTCATCTTCCCATGCCTACAAGAAATGATGTTGTTATAAAAATAATAGAGTATACTAAAATAATAGGTACAGATAGTTAAAAATGGTTAGATTATCATTCTTCAATCTTACATTTTGTTTTCAATTCTTAGAGTTGCAAGGAGGTAGAACAAGTACGATTCGACCAGGAAGGTTCTACCATACCTATTACTAATGTGAAGCAGTTCTTACTTTGTGGTGGAACGGTGTGGGCGCCCACTAACATTCATCTGGGGAAATTTTCTTAGTACTTTGGAGGAATGACACCGTAATTGACTCGAAATAGAACCCTTTTTGATTTGAGGTTGCTTACAGATGTTCATGGATGGCAGTTACCACTTACCCTCAGGTGGACTGCATGCCATCTACCTCAATAACATAGCCATATGTATATATAATTTTGCATTGTATTGGTCCCATTGCAGTGACGAACATACTGATTGATTCTGTTTACTGTGTACATTTTAGACAAGTCAAACCAAGACAGAAGTTATATAAGGAAAAGTATATATTTTTTTGTATGTATTTTGTTGATAATTCTTTCCACCTTATCATGTGGTTAACAATGTTATTTTAAGTAAACAATGAAAGCAAACCTCATCTTCTTCTTTTTCCAACGCACGGCAGAATTCTGCCTGGATCCTCATAATGAGTAGTTCCATCTGTGTTTTCATGTCATCTTGTGTTTTTTCCAAGTGGGACATTGGTGTGATTGGCTCTGCCATGTAGTTCTTGAGTTGAATAATCTCTTTCATATCAGCTTTGTTCTGTTTGTGCTGACTGTATGCCACATAACCAGTTCCAAGTACTGCAGCAACATAAAATCTGAGTACAAGAAGTGACCAGTAGGTAAAGAAGTAATGAACAGAATTTAAGAAAGCATGCATCTAAGCATCATACTTATTTCTAGTGTTCAGCAGTTCCCATGTTTCAGGGGAAGGGTGTGGTCACCGGCTCACTGTCGTATGAGGCCACCATCTTGGTCTTCAGGAATAATAACACATCTGTGATTGACTTCAGATAGAAATCCTGTTCTGTATGAAGTTGCTTACAGATGTCTATGAGCGGCAGTGGCCACTTACCATCAGATGGACTGCTGGCTTGTTTAATTTTATTTTATTTTATAAACTTTTCGGGAAACTAACAGCTACGTTCTTAAATAACGATTGAATAGGTAATAATGGCCAATTACAAGTTTCCAAATACTTCAATCTTATAAAAAAAGTCTTGTAGGACATGCAGAATTCCAGGGCACAAGTGCCATTTTATATTTAAGGCAGTATCTTTTGGGTAGTGTCTTTAGTGATTCTTACATGCTAGTGATTTTGAAAGTGTAAACAATGAGTGTCACTATGAGAAAGAAGTATTATTGACTTATCAAGTGTATGAGACATGAACTCATATCTCCAATCTATAATTAACTTCAATAAAAATAGTTGGCCACTTGAATGGGTTACTGAATCAGATTAAAACTAAAATAACTGCTATGAAGTCAATAATAATGGGATATTGACAGTAATTCTCCTAATTATTGAATTTTATTCATAAAATATAATTTATTTATCAAGTCGTGTATACCTGTACAATTTACAATTAACAGATATCAAAAGTTAATATTCAATGCTATTTCGAAAGCACTTCAAATCGACGAAATTGTGCCAATAGTTTATCTTTTATCTGATAAATAGACACCGAGTCACTCCTTACATGAAAAATAACATAAAAATACGCGTTTGTCTATAATATTACGTAGTGTTAACTGTGCAAAACACCTGTACTAACTTTTCAAGGTACAGGCGGTAAAAACAATCGTTACATAAACATCATTCGAAGTTTACGGATTTCAAGAATGTTTATTAGCGGTCTTCACTGACACAAACATAACTACACAAAATAATATAATTTATTACTTCCTACTCACTTGAGGGGCCGATCTCGTATTTTCTTATAGCTTCCCACGTAACTCAGAGTTTTAAAATTTCGCACTGCTACTTTGAACGACATTTTAATCGAAAATTAAAAAAATACGATATAAAATTAACTTTTGAGTACCAAATTCACGAGCCGTTCACACCCGGTTGAGGTTGAAGTAAGTTTGACGTTTGCATGGCAAACTGACAAGCGACAGGTCACGTCACTTTATGTTATTGTGTCGAGGCGCCCCCTGGCGGCCGCGGCCTGAGGTCCCTATCAGCTGTTGTGAAATTTTCCTCCGCAAAGCGCTCCGAGTCGAGGCTACATGCGCAATATGCGTTTATCTCTTTCCGTAGCACGTGCGGCGGGATCGATCGCGCGTGTCGCGCTCTTTCCGACCGACGAGCTAGCGGCTATGTGGCAGTAGTGTAGGAGTGTAGCAGTCCGCGGCGAGCCGTGTGCGGAGTGACGGCGCGTGTCAGTGTGGAGTCGAGTGCGCGTGTGTCGCCGCTCCCGGCTATCGATCGTCGGGCAGACCGCATTGCCGTACATTCCGGAGGCGGTGCCTCGCCTAGTTTTCGTCGATCGTCGGCGTGGCGGGCGCGTGTCGGCGTCGGCGGCGGCCCGGGCGGCCCTGCGCAGTAGCGGCGCGTGCAGCGCGGGAGCGATAGACCCTCCTTCTGCCAAAACCGGCTCGCTGTCCGCGGCGGACGGCTGTGATGTAGCCGGGGCCGGCGGGCGAGCGGCCTTCGGACAAAGGATCCGCGACTTTCGCGATTCGCGATGAAGAAGTTCACTTTCAAGGGCGTGCTGGACGGGTTCCGCAGTTCGGTGCAGGCGGCACCGCGCGGGACCGAGCAGGAGATCCAGGAAACGCTGCGTCCGGAGCACTTCCAGATCAAAAAGGTGAGTGTTTTTATCGTGCGTTTCGCCGAGGCTCTACAGATAGTGCGATGAGCCGGGTCGGGACGAGGATCGGTAGTGGGGCAGTACGCTCGAGTGGTGGCGTATTTATGGGGCCGGCACGTCGCATCGCGAGATTCGCGTGTGCCCGTGTTGTGTAAACTATACGGTCCGTTGACACGACATCACCACGCATCAAAACAATCGCTGATATGGCATTTGTGGCGATTTAAGAGCAATGCGTCTGGGAAATTATAACTTTCAGCAAGTTTTCAACTGAAGGCGAAGATTTTTGTGGGTTTGTAGGTTGAAGGTTTGCTGTTCCGCTACGCGCTTACGTCAGTGGGTGCCCTTGACCGTGCAAGCTGTTAGCATTATAAACATAATGTTTTTAGTTCTTCTCTCGGTTATTTTAAAATAATAATCGGGCGATGGTTCGTATGGCAGTCAGGTAGGTACCTGATCTGATACAGCAGGTGGCCAAGGACTAGTAGGTGTCTGTATTGCCATTATATTAAACTGATAACCGATTAGATAAAAGTAGCTGCACAAAATATATATTTCGATTCATATGAATAAGCGTCAGTTCCACATTATATCAGATGAAAATTCATTTTAACAGTATGAACATCTTGAAAATATTGTTTTCGCAGTATGCATGATGATGTATTTGGGATGTGATCTTTCTACTGCCGTTTTACAATTTTTCCAATTAAAATCTACTGATAAGTATTGTGTTATTAAAACAAAAAAATACTTAAGAAACTTTTTTCAGCTATTTGCTTGAACGCAGTTAAATACATAACATTAAATTCAACAACAATTGATTGATCGTTACTTCTAAATTAATCGTTACTTGTAAAATTAATCCTAAACTGTGTTAATCAAATAGATAAGATCTATGGGGTTAAATAAAAGTAAAATTTATTATAATCATGCGGTCATTACGTTTATGTTATTGTCAAAAGTTAAATGGGGAATCGATTATTTATTTTGTTTCTGAAACGAAAAAAATTATCAAGTATGATCGGTATTTAAAATATCGGCAGTAAACCTTTTCGTATTGATTTGGAGTAAAATTGATTTTGCCAATGACTTCTCTGATAAGGATTGAAATTGCGTTTGAATGTAATTCAAAATACAGGCGGTAAGGAGAGTGTAAAGACGTAGGGAATCTGTATGTTCTTGTTTAAATATTAACATAGTAATGGGGAAATTTCGCGTTCTACAGACAGGGTCGTATGGCATGGGTCGTACCTAGAATTACGGCGTAATACATTGCGAAGGGGCTACAAAATGAAATTCAGGGTTCCTGAAGGTAGAGGAGAAGGAAGCGCACAAGACAAATAGATTATTGCAACTTTTTATTGGTAGATGGAAACCTTAAAATATTCAGTAAAATCAATCTCAATTTAAAAAATCGGTAAAGTAACCACTTCTTTCTAAAGTTTCTGCTGAAAATTACCCAGTTATCTGAACGTAACATAATAAAAAAGTAGCCCAGATTTCATTAAATTATATTTTCGAGGAAGTTATTCGCCAAGTTGAAAAGGGTGTACTGCGATTTATTACAACTATAATTTTATTAGGCAACACGAAATGTGTCAAGGTCCTACCTACATAATTGAAACGTGAACAGGCAGACACTTTTAATGGTTTCGTACCAAATCTTATTTATCCTGTTTATTCGTAATAAGGATATGTTGCGCGGATAATATCCTCGTAATGTAACATACTGTTTAAATGTATTTGATTTTATGGGACAGAATAAACGTTGTAACTGAATTATAAGACTGAATTTTAATAAAATCATTTTAATCAAATCAAAATTGAATCATGTTGTTTCTTATATCGTTTTTAACATTTGGCAATGGGAGATTTCCGCCAGGCTAGGTGATCATGCCTGGGGAGAGGCCGTGCTCCGATAGTCTCTGTTCCTAACTTGTATACATGCAGGATGTTAAGAAAATTCTGATTCCGAATACGGTGACGTCATTTATTGATGAGTAGCGGGAGGTCACCACAAACATAACTATTAATCTACCATGTTTAAATATTCGGTATCACGAAAACCTTTAAAGTAAGTTTATTTTGTATGTTTTATTTTTATGACTCTCAGAAATAGTCTAGCGTATGCAGGGGATATTAAATTGAATCCGTTCACTTTTAGACATACCATTTTTATTTTCAACCTCAGAATACAAATATGGAGAGTGAAATCTCTGACAGATCGATATAGGCAAAGTATATTTTACTTACAATAAATTATACATGCAAATCGCTGAAGATAGCTGCAATAGCCATCAACTATAATCTTAAAAAAAATAACAAAAAAATTAAACCGACTTCTATACCACAAAAAAGGTAAAAAAGTAATTTAAGTATATATTGGTTTCTTACATACACAGTACATAGTACATAGTCCCGAAGTCGGCGCTCAACATATTTTGTTAGATTACAACGACGAATCTATGTCCTACAAGTATACAAAAAAATACAGTCCAATTGAGAACCTCCTCCTATTTGGAAATCGGTTAAAAACAAATGTTGAAGAAACGTTTTTTAAAATATAAGTAAAAACCACCATCGCATGTATAAAAAGTGATAAGTTTGACCATAAATCTTCACATTAAAGATTTTATTAATACAGTAATATTTACCGTGTCCATTAACATAACCAGTCCAGCCTATTTTTCATAGACACTTAATTTCAAGTCTATTGTCGGTATTTTCCTTTTATACTGTTCAATTCTAAAATACTTAAATTTTTTCGCTTCCGGGAAGACTTCATCGCTTTCACCGAAGTCTCAAACGTTTGAAGTTCTAATAAACATTCTCAATGAATCCACAGTGGAATGTGAAAACAAATCAATAGATAACACATTGATTCCGAGTTTCGCTGTTTAGTGGCGTCGATAAAAGGAAAACAATGTCGAGGCTGGTGTAAATAACGGTGACGTAAGACGTGATCTCACAGACGGGCATTACGCTGACATATCTCCCGTGTTGTGTGAAGATATTGCTTTTTTATTGAGTGAAGCGTAATATCTAGCTGCTCCAATTGCATATTTTGCTAGGAAGGATTTCGTTGGAATTCATGGCATGTCATATTACAGATATATCGTATTTAGGTTATCATGAGGTCTGTGTTTAATAAACAAGGCGTGTAATTGCGTTGAAGATAATTACGTAGACAGATAATAAAGAAATGAATGACTAATACTTTCATGAACGTAAGGAAGCCGTACGCTTTCTTTAACAAGGTAATTGAGTTGATTTGTGACGTTACTAGTTATTTTTGTAAATTGCTATTTATATTTTAAAATATTACCTTTTGTTATAAATTTACACGTTACTGATTACATTACGCTCAGTTGTAGCGGGTAGAACTCTGTGGAGGTAGTGTGTAGCATTGCTAATTTAAACGGTGTGGCAATACACTAAACCTACGTGAGGCATTTTAACTTGGCCTTCAACATTAGAAGAGCATTTAACATCAACATCAAGTAGTCTTCTGTGCTATTTGGATTAAACTCATGAGCACCAGTTACTGGTGCTCATGAGTTTTTTATTTACTGCTCGAAACAGATTAACCGCATGTTTTTTTATTGTTGCTATATGTTTATTCATATAAATGTCCTTAACGTGACTATGCGACAAAACTGGAGCTTAAACTAGTTTAAAATATATCTTCGTAGAAATACAGAGAATATAATACTAGTGATTCCATTTTAAAGAAAAATCTTATAAGCTGGTCATGAATGGGATTTCAGTTCACAATATCTCAGTAAATGGGAACTAAGAAATGCTCGTAACTAGCTACAGCATCATAAGATTTCCTACACATTGGGAACTTCTCAGAAGGATTTACGTCGGATTAGTGTTCTCACCCGATCTCCGGAGAACATTGCTTCATAATATCTTGAAGCGGCAATTAAGCGATGAATGGTGAGAGATGGGGCGTCGTCTGATAGTAATTATCGGGGAATTCAATTTGTCTCTGTTTATCCGTCTTCCTTGTGGCGACGATTCGTTTAATTGGAAACGGCTCGCCTACGTGCCCTCTGAGGTTATGCTCTTTCTGCCGGTATTAGCAAAGTTGTAAACGTGACTACATTCACAAATTACTTCGATCGTATCATCAAAAGTTTGTCTTTTTCCCATCAAGAAACTGGGTTCAGCCTCAAGTCGACCTTGCTTGCTAAGTTTAATTTAGAGTGTGAAAAGCAGATTTTTTTGTAAAAGATAAGATAATTTAATATGATACCGCTTCGTGCCGAATATCGATGCCAAATCTGATGATTTTATCAAAAATATATTTTTAAGTCCTATCAAATTTCCTGTTATTCCAAAAATATCTAGATTTTAACATGAAAATAAAATGTTTGCAGATTAATAAAGTCTGCCTCATAATTGGGAAGCTGATTTCAAGTATCTCCAATTTCGGGGTGTAAATAAACTTGAATTTTTGGGTTGAAATAATTAAAGTGAGAAATTTCAAGCATTCGTTGTTAGGTTATAAGCGGAATATAACAAGAAATATTTAATATTTAATAATAAATATAACTGACTAGCTGAGCTCGCGGTTTCACCCACGTTTAAAAGAAATTTCATTGGTGCTCCGCTCCTGTTGGTCTTAGCGTGATGATATATAGCCTATAGCCTTCCTCGATAAATGGGCTATCTAACACCGAAAGA
>MOOZ01000282.1:2452167-2473032 GCA_002930495.1 Cecropterus lyciades
AGTTAATTCTTTGACAAGCATCTTTGGAACTTAACACGTGGAAAACTTAACTAAAGGAATCCTTTTGCGTTGTGATAAAATTTTAATTTATAGTCTGAAATGGAATGAATATCCACACAATTCAAAAATCAATTGTAAGTTGAACATACAGTTTTATCCCTAGTGATGATGTTACGTGTGATGTGGATGTAATTTGTATTATTTTAACTTCATTCATTAAAATTATGAAAACAAAAAGCATTGTTTAATTTTTACCGGATCTGAAAAATTAGCGTTTTTGTGTTGAGTCACTATTCGACCAGCTGCATTCAAAGCCTCTTTATTGTAGTTTGTTCGAACTACTAACATACCGACTTAAAATGGTATCAATTTCATAAACACAAAAAAGAATATTGCACTCTGACTTCAACTGTAGCGAGACGTAAAAAAACTACTAAAAATAAAATATATTCATTTGATATAAATTTCGTTTAGTTTTTGATAAGATTCTGTCAATAGGCGACTGTACGAAATTTCGTGCTGTTTTCGTTTTAAACGGATGGCTTAGTTTTAATCGTTTTTTACCAGTGTGCAGAATTTATTTAATTTGTTTAAGGTATATAATGTTTTGTTTGTTAAAGGATCTAATGTGTTGTTATTGAAACAAAAACTAAATGTGTTGCTTAACTGTGAAGAGCACAAAACGATTTTATTAAACCAAATTACAATTTCAAACACAAGTCACTTAGGTATGTAGTCAACGTTTACTGCAAATTAGTAATTACTATCCTGTTATATTTTTAGTTATGTAATAGTTTCCAATATTATATAATATCCTTAACAGTATGATTTGAAAAACACTTCTTACTTTTAACGTAATTATATTGAAACATTAAGTCTATTAGTGGTTATAATAGGCAAAATAATTTCTTTATACAGTCGAGTTAATGCGAGAAAAATTAAATTAAATAAAGTGTGTAAGAATTTCTTTAACTTGGATATAATTTAAGTAACAACTTAAATTATATCCAAGTTATTAAAATAACAATTTTAATACCTTCAACAAACTGCGTTAATGAGGTTGTGAAAAAACAACACCTTTGTTTACATTTTTCATCTCGAAGTTCATTTTAGACTATAGAATTGTCAGACTTCATAGCACACCGTAAAAAGCAATGTGATATATTTAACGTTATGCCCCAGAGCTTTTAATAATGTCGCAGCACTAAGTCGATAAGCTCGCTAGAAAAATAGCGTCTTGTCTTTCATTACAAGTAACTTTTGTCTTCATGTATACTGGGGCTTTGAGCTTTTGTAAAGCTCTACGGTGTTTGTTTATACACATAACAAAACGTACTTTTCAACATTAGAAATGATTAGTTTTTGCAGGCGACAAACCCACGACCGGAGCAAAATTTTAGTTAAAGACACGGTTTGATTATATCGTTTTGATAATATTGATAATTTATAATCACAGGGGCTATTAAAAAAGACGCTTAGACGAATATCATGCTTTTGAGATCTTATTTTAAAGATTTTAGACTAATATTGATGTTTCGGGTACTCACGTTATGCAGATTTTAATTTCTTTTTGCCGATATTTCGACTAGTTACATGGATCGTGGTCACGGCGAAACATTTATTATTTATTATAATTAAATAACTCTCATTATTTTTAAATAATTCGTAGGCGTGAAGGTTTTCTTATGATGTTTTCTTTCACCCGTGATAATATTTTCTTAACACATAGCTCTAAAAAATTCGAGGTACGTCGAGCACGTACCTCGAATTTTTTTGAGTTAGATTCGTACTTCGTACACTCTTGTTAAGAGGTCGAGTTTCGACCCCTATCACTCCTTTTTTAATTACTATAATTTTGGGATTTCAGTGTGTTAAATGACGTTGTGCAGACTTTTAATCATACCGATTTCATGGCGTGGCGGTCACCATACCGGCCTGACATGTCTCAGATTGAATTCCCGGGCAGTGTATAGCAGTGCATACCCGCTCAGCAAACATTTAGTATACCAGGTTCTACCAGTATACCAAAAAGATATGAGCTTAAAAAGCGGAATTATCCATACTCTTTAAGTATACCTTTTGTTAATATTAAAACGAACACTCGTCGAATCGCTCGAATATGCAGGTACCTATGTGGAAATGCGCTGGCAAGGCGTCACTACGAATACATAGCTAGTGTCGTATACAATAGAATAAACGAAATTATAAATATCTGTCCACTCTCATATCATGACTGCAAAACCAAACTGACCAAGTTCTTGCTAAACCTATCCTACGATGAGACTGAATCACTAATTTCTGGATATTTACTGTGAGACTAAACCCACACATACACACACACACACACACGCACAGACACACATAAACTTACACATATACATACACACACAATACATGCACACACATGCATGCACTAACATCTTAGATATAATATAAAGTTATCATAGCATAAAGTAGTTGATATACTTAAATATTGTATTCTGAGGTAAAGGGCGTAAACAGTGGCGACACAGTGCAACACTATTGCTGCTGTTTACGAATATATCAAATGTAAAATTGTATCTGATCGTTTAAATAAATCTTTAAATCTGAAACTCTATACTAATATTATAAAGCAGAAGAGTTTGTTTGTTTGGTTGAATGCGCTAATCTCATTAATTACTGGTTCGAATTGAAAAATATTTTTGTGTTGAATAGTCCATTTATTGAGGAAGGCTATAGGCTAAATAACATCACGATATGTTTGTTTTTTTTTATAGCTAGTTATATGTATATAAGCTAAGACAGAACCTATATGACTTAGCGCTTATGATGTTGCGCTTGGGTGCTGTGCTCATCAAATATTAGTATTACTCAGGAGCATCGCTGTTATAGCATTTGCATATGTTATGTCCATTGACGCGGTATGATTATATAATGAAGTTAATACAATTTTAATTAAGACGCTTTCTATATTCAAAGCTCTATATTAGAATTCACTTGAGTTAAGACTTAATGTATACGACTTAATGCATACGTTAAAACTAGAATAATGTTTCAAATGCATTATTTATATCTACGTGGGCGGAGGTCGATGATATAAACACTACAAAAACAGAACAAATTGAAATTCATTATTAATATCTACCGGTCGAACCCGGTCGAGATCGAACCCGGAACCCTCTACGTGTCCGATATTGCGATTGTTTCGACAAGCAGCTTCAGCAGTTAACAGGTAAACATTCAGGCACATAGGTGTAACGGTGGTTACCCGAACAAATTCTACCACTTCCGAAGTCTATCAGGTTCTTATCTCAAAACTATTTGCATTATAATCAGAAGTGGGCTAAGTGTGGGTTGCAGTGGCGTGAGGGGGCACATTACCCTATTTTAGCATTATGTTAATGCAGATAGCCGCATGCACCCGACCCCGGCCAGGTAGTCAGTATTTCTATTATTACTACCGGATTAAGGTTAAGCCTTTGTATAAAATGCACAAGTTTCGTGGATTTAATTGCCAAAGTTCATTGTAGCGGCCATATCATTTTCCTCAACGTGGTTAAGTTAAAATCATTATAAATTGGATCTGGTTATGTTAACTCAAAATATATTAATGTCTGTTGCTGCAGTTTTATTTTTTAAGCTCTTATATCGTGTGAAAAAGCTGACGATAATTTATTAAGAATCAATTTATTATATTACTGTGTAGCTATAAGCGGCTAAAAGGGGAACTCTGATACTCCCGCCAACCAACACAGGGCGAAGGGGTTGGCTGAAAAACAGCGCTGCATGGGGTTACCACCCTTTGTCAGGTTACGCTGAGCCTTCTCCATATGCCTCTTAATCTTAAGCGTACTTTATGTTATTTTGAAATGTTACTTTTATTTTTTGAGTGGCAATAAATTACTTTGTTTGTTTGTTTTGTTTATTTTTGTTGTTTGTAAAGCGATATAGATTGAAGTAATTTGTTAAAATATTTTAAACCTGGAAACATTAAATCACGAAAGTAACGGAACACATTTTAGAATATTTAATAAGTCGTACTGTATTTACGTTTATTACTACAAACGATATTAGGTAGGACTCTAACGTTGCCTCCTTTTGTGGGTAAAATAACTTTGTTCAGTATTAGAGTACAAGCCACAATACTGACAGTTGAGCTTATGAGGCTGGCAGGGAGCATCGTGCCGGTCGCCAAATGGCCAGCGCTTAACTACTTTATGTGCTCCACTGGCTACAAATTAGTGGCTTGCTGCAACCTATACGATCACTATTAAGGAAGATATTAGGTAGAAGGTAAGTTGCCCGACGTAGTCAGGGGTATTCTGTTGGAGTCAGTGCCTTTAGTAAACGGTCACCATATGTTTATGGGCGAAATAAACGAGGAAACGTAATAAATTCTTATTAAGGGCACAGGAAATAAGAATTCATTGAGTCAATTAGGGGAAGTCCAGAAATTTGAAGGTTGCAGAACTCTTTGTGGTTCGAGTCCAGAAGCACCACTGCCACACCTATTTCTGTCTAATAACAGCAGTGTTATGCGCTGCTGTGTTCTGATGTGAAGGGTGTGGTAAGGGAGCTTTTTCGAGGCAATCCATCTTAGTCCTCAGAGATAGCAACGCATCTGTGGCTAACCTTAGGTGAGACTTCGATCTGATCTAGGGTTGATTACAGATGTCCATGGGCGGCAATAGTCACTTACCATCAGGTAGACTGCATGGTCGTTTGCTACTTCCAAACCATTAAAAAATCAGTGTATGAAAAATCTAGCCTTAGGAAAAAAGTTACACGGAAGCAGAGTTCTTGTCATATCATTTACCAGCTCAAGTCTTACCATTGCATATGTGGCAGCAATCCTTTAACATCCCGTTGAGATATCTTTACGGAATTTTTTCCAACTCTTGGAAGCATACCTACTCCACAGTATCTCCTATCCATTGTATTTTCCTATTTCAGATTATATCTATCATATTATATCTGTGTATCTCTGATACCACAACCA
The DNA here is from genome assembly GCA_002930495.1 of Cecropterus lyciades. NCBI lineage: Eukaryota > Metazoa > Arthropoda > Insecta > Lepidoptera > Hesperiidae > Cecropterus > Cecropterus lyciades. The sequence goes on from MOOZ01000282.1 coordinate 2,457,149, forward strand.
CCAAAAGAGAGCTTACTATCGTCTAATACTGGTGTTTTATAGCTGATATTTATATATTATTTTGTCACACCTGATGGTAAGTGGTTATTGCCGCACGTTTTGTCTGAAGTCGATCACAGATGCGTTGCTACTCCTAAGAAATAAGATGGTCGCCTCATATATAAGTGAACCGGCAACCACACTTCCACCGGAATGCAACAGCTGCTTCACGCTAAAACTAGGTGTTTTATAGCAAATATATATTTCATTTATTAATATACATCGAAAATAGCATTTTCAAACACACAGGGACTTTATTCACTGTGTAGTAGAATAATACGAAGTAAAGTCTCTGTTCTGTTTAGTGTGGAATTATTAAATTGATAGACGAAAATCGAAGGCTATAGTTGTAGTCAAAATTAGATCAGCCGGGTATTCTTGAAACCCGATAAGTAACATATTCAATTACGTTTTCGGTGCCCGGGTGTATAATTACCAACTCTATACCCGGTCTATACAGCAATTGTATAATATATTCCTTCCAGTATACAATATTATACAATTAATGATAGGGTCGCAGTGAAATTTTAGGACGTGTTATTTACTATATTATAGCGTTATTGTAGATTGTGTTTTGTTAATTTAATTTTTATAGTTACATTGGTATTGTTATGAAATATCTATACCATATATTATGTTTAGAATTTTGGACTAGGAAAATGGTCATTACCGCGGCTTTGCTCACTTCGGACACGCCTCCCACGGTAATGAGTGTACCGCGTGTATCCTATGCGTTAATGTAGGTCTTAAACTATCACAATGAAAAATTCAGCGGAATCCGACCAGTAGTTTTTTTGTGGAAGAGTAACAAACACGCATACATCCTCACAAACTTTCTTGTATCACAAACTTTTTAGTATTATACATATTAGTTTAGTTAAATATTTTTCAATCACAAAAATACTTCAGTTTATCTACACTCTACAAGTCTACAGGATACGAACAGATCGCTTATACCACGATACTGAAATACATATTTTGTGCTAGGCCTGATCGGTCAACGCCATCTTTAGTCATCGCCGGTCCTAGTTTATACTAAAGCCTATCCGGTTTTTCCAGAACAGGTTTGTGGAAATCACTGTAGGATAAAAAGTGGTGCAAGTAAGATCCGCGCCGCGTTCCCTGACCGGGTGACCCGGCCTTAACCCGGGTCGTCGCGTTATTAAACCCGGATATTTATTGCGCATTGTTGGCACTGCTCTGTAAATCTGACGGTAAATGAAAGTACTAGTCTAAATGCAGTTTTATTTTAATTATTTCTGTTAAGGTAACATTGGTTTATACGTAGACACGGCGTCTAAAGACACAAAACCCGGTTTGACAGTCACAGGAAACGGTCTAAATTAGTCTTCAGGGGTAACAACGTATCAGTGACCGAAATCAAGTAGTACTCCAACCTTAGGGGGGTTGATTATATTTGCCTATGGTATAAGTAATGGATATATTAGTCAATTATTTGGACTGCATGCTCGTTTGCTACTTCAAATAAATATTTGTCATGGAAGATCACGTATTATTTATCCTTTATTCTCTAAGGATGTACATAACGTACATAGTACAGATGTACTGAGGAACATCCATAGGGTAACGTTAGGGGTAACACCATTATTTTCAACTAGCTGAGCCCCGTGGTTATACCCGCGTTTAAAAAATGTAACTTGACAGCGTTAAATATAGGCGAAATTTTAGACGTTATACAATTTTAACATTACAGCATTGTTTCAGAGAGGACTGAGATAGCAACTGACATGTGACAGTGGCGTGCACGTAACGCGCGCGCGGTTTCTTACATTTTTTTGTGCGGAACCCTAATTACTTAACCTAACGTAATAGAAGTAGCCTAAAGTACGCCTTATGACATCAGCTATCCAAGAATGAAAGTTCCGTCAAAATTGGTCCAGCGGTTTCAGAGATTACCCAGAACAAACAGGTAGACAGGTAACAAAAATTTTAGTAATTGATGTTTTGTTACCTGTATCGTATATACTTCCATATACATTTGGTAAAAAGCTGTTATTTTGGTATTATAAAGAGACACTTAAATTTTGTATATATGTATAGAGTATAGACAAAAGCAATTTGTTGAGTTTTTTAGGTCTGTTAACATAAAATGAACAAGGCTGCTTTTCAGTCTTCAAATCGTGAAACCTTACACATTTTATTCAATACACGTATTTTTCAGCATTAATTACTTGTTACAGCGAATAAAATATTCAATACTTTTTGTTTCTAACAACAACTTGGAACTTTGTAATTGCTTTCGGTAATTAATGACAAAACTTTGTGTCTAATTACAAAATAATCAGCTGTCTTACTTTCTTGAAAACTTTTAAGTGTACAGATAATGATTACTTACTTTTTACCCGACGGCGTTAGAAGGAGGGTAAAGATTTTCGAGCGTATGTAATGTATGTATGTTAATTTCTTTGGCACGCTCTACAGCTTACACGGCTGCCGGATTGTGATATATGAAACATCATTGGAAACGTCTCAGTTTGCAAAATGACATATAATTTTTAAACATGGCGCTTGTAAATAGAAATAAGTTGGTAAGGTATAACTTTTTTATTAAAAAGACCATTACAAAAAATATGTATTTAAAATTGTATGTTACTATTTTGACGCAAACTCCTGAAAAGCGTTAAATAAATTATTAAAAAACAACGTTTTACTTTCAGCAGTCCGGTTTTTGGTTTTGATAATAATTAAAAATTATTATGAGTCTTATCCAATATGGCATTGAATATTTAATAGGATAATGATTTAATTATGTCAGCTTACATATACTTCTAACGGTTCGACTTTGCAGGCAACACACACACCTATTTTGGCCTTATAATAGCAGCGATAGGCTTTGCTATTCTGGTTTATAGAGTATGTTAAGGGAGAAATATTTATCCGAAACTTTCCAATTAGGATTAAGTTGCTCGAGTAGCGACGCATCTGTGTACCCCTTAAGTAGGACTCATAAACATATCTGAGGTCGATTAATAATGTCCTTGGAAGGCAGTAGCTACATTAGCCACTTACCAACAGGTAAGTTAAATTATTATTTTTTTAAATAGGAATGTTAATTCATAGTGTTTTGTAGCTATGACCTTTTTCATTTTTGGATTATGTAAAGGATGACGGATGTTGAATAGGACACAGGTTATCGTCTGCGAACAGCTTGAATTCTTCCATGTAATAAAACTATTACATTGTAAAATGTTTACATTTTTGTAAATTATTATACAGGGCACTTATTATTAAGTTTCACTTATTTTATAACTAGGTCATTCCCGCGGCTCCGCCCGCTACGGTCACGTTTATCACGGTAATGAGTATTTCATGTGTTAATCCAGGTCATAAACTATCTGTATGCCAAATTTCAACAACCAAAGTTATAAAGTTAGTTATTGTGTTAAAGAGTAAAAACACACATCTTTACAAACATTTGCATGTTTTTTTTTATAGTATGGAAGTAGCAAACGAGCATCCAGCCCATCTGATGGGGTAAGTGGCTACTGCCGCCCACAGTCACCTGTAATCAACCCCAGTGAAGATCAAAGTCTCACCTAAGGTTAGCTACTGATGTGTTGCTACCCCTGAGGACTAAGATGGGATTCCTCGAAAAAATATGTCGCTCTTACCACACCCTACAGACCAGAACACAGCAGCGCAAAACACTTCTGTAATGAGGCAGAAATAGTAGTGGCGGTGGTGCATCCGGAGTCGAACCACGAATAGTTCTACCACCTTCAAAATATTTATAATATTATCATTTATAATATTAGTAAGATGTACGCTAGTCGCCGCCTCTTTGTTTTGGCAGTCGATACACCGAAATGGTTTCCTCGTATTAATTTACGGGTATAATTTTAGTAGTAAAAACCTTTGAAAATCCAATCATCGCCCGCGTGTTGGCGAATAAGCTTGTAATCAATCATGTTCTAATTGAATCCAGCTTGTTTCGTTTGTCCTGTACACAGTACCGAAATACAAAGGAAGGTAACGCTATTTGTAAAACAAAACAAGGCCCTTAATGAGGCGATGGATGCTTTGATTGTTAATTGTAGTTTCTTTTGATTAATTTGTTGTTTGTTTCGTGTTAGAGTAAAACGATGGACTTTTAACGTACAACTTTTATTTTGTTATATTCATTACTAGCTGAGCCCGCGGTTTCACCCGCGTTTAAAAGAAATTTAACGTGACATACATTAGCCGAAATTTTATACCTTTAATAATCTCTATTTTATTCTTTACCCGCCGCAAATGCTACGTCTCGCAATTTTTAAATCTGTAATATCTTCGAAAATATTCATTTAAATCATATACTGCAAAGGGCCATATAGATTTATATTAAATCAACTATTTATTTAGGGTATTTAATTGGATAAGGATTAATGCTGTATTGGTTAAAATCGCTTCGAAAATTAGCCATTATTTGTCTTAAAAAGTAAATGACAAAAAAATGTTATTGTGTGATATCCATAAGAGATAGACATATACCATCATGGAGTTTTCTGTGGACCTTTTCAATGTGTACAATACTTGGTACATTATTTTGATAAATCTCGTAGGGTTCAGCCTGCGTTTGCAATGGAAGCGGAAAAAATGTAATTATTAACGACATCACATTAGAAACCTTAAAAATAACAGTATTTTTCCACTATTTAATGGATGTTATTATACATATAAACTTTCCTCTTCAATCAGACTATGTATTAAAAAAAACGCATCAAAATCATTTGCGTAGTTTTAAAGATTTAAGCATACAAAGGGGTAATATAGGGACAGAGAAAGCGACTTTGTTTTATACTATGTAGTGATATTCAATTTGTAAATAAATTACAATTACAATAGATTATTATACTATTTCTTTTATGACCAAGTAAACATAGGATTTACAAAGGAAAAAAGGTAAAATAAAACAGTTTGCGTGTAAGTTGATTTTTTTCCTGTTCTTTATGAAGTACATTTTTATATTTCGCTAAAAAGTGGAATAAAGTCTTTCTATTTTCTTTTGTCCGCACGATTCTTTTACTTTTTACAGCGCCCAGCGCACTCGTACGGTTTATATTTTATGGAATATAGGATATATTTCCTTAGCGTTTTTACAAAACGTTATTTCTTTTAAAGTCGTTAATATTGTACACTATGGAATAGTAGTATGATTATGCAGCTGAGACAGAAATAACTAACCAGAAAGTGCTTATCTTTTTTGTAATTTATTTTTCGTTCTAATTTTAAATTTACGTTTTAATTACTAAATAGAATAAACAACTTAGTACAAACAACGACAATGACCTATTACTTTTTAAATTACTTTTATATTTCTTCCGTTTTAACGTGTATTTATCTAAGCGTTTTCTTAATTCTTTCTTCTTCTTCCCTCTTGTTATTACTTTTATTTTTTCCGAATTATTTCTTAAAAAAGGTAACAATAACTATATACTTATAAAGATGTGCTTTATAAAGAACATATCTTGGTATGTCTTATGTCTTCAAGCTACATTTTACCACGATTACAACAAAAACTGTTATAAAAGCGAACATTGTCCAGATGTACCGCAGGCATGCAACGACAATTTGACAAATGACGACATTATCGCGAGAGAATGGACCGGTAAATACTTCTAAGCACTCTGTTTACTTCCGCATAATGCAATCGTTTGTCATTTGAGACGGACAATTTTCATAAAATGTAATTTACTATATTTCTTAAAAGACTTATAGAAAATATTCCTACCATGGTTTGAGTGTCCTTCAAAAAGTACAAATAGGTGAAAAAGCCTATGTGTCCTTTCTAAAGGACACTATAACAATAAAGTAGCAAACGAGCATGCTATTCAATTATGGTACGTGGTCATGGTTTCCTATGAATATTTGTTCCCAATTTTGTATATAAGTATATGTAATAAGGATGCGTTGCCACTCCCGATGACTAAGGTATATTTTGATAATGATGTAACCTCATACAATATGCAAGAACTTCTTCACACTACAAATAGGTTTGACGGTGGTCCTTCCCCGGACAAAATGTCCGGAGTATGTCAACCTGTACTAGAAGTCAGGGTTTTATAAAATTCATTAAACAAATTAATGTGTGGTCTTTTGGTGGTAAGTGGTCACTGTTAACAACGGTCATCTGTGATAAATTGCCAAGCGATTTACTTCGCAAAGTGGAATGAACATCGGGGGTATTCCGGAATCGCTATGACATGGGGCTCCTCAATAAAGTGCAAAAAGGAGCTTTTTGCTTTGGCGATTTCTTTGGCGTTTTAAAAGTGCATAGGCGATGGTAATTATTTCGATAGGTTTAACTACAAAAGGGTCTATTCCCTCTGTTTTCCCCACACCCACAACCTCAGGGCAACCTCGAGTTTACTTTACCAGGGTGTTGCAATTCGTATTTATGTATAGCCTCCATAATATTGTAAATTATTTTGTAACTAGCTGTGTCCTGCGGTTTCACCCTCTACTACATAAAAAAATAAACAAACAAACGTAGCATGATGTTATATAGCATTTAACCTTCCTCAATAAATGGACTATTCAACACAAAAATAAATTTTCAATTCGAACTAGTAGTTCCTGAGATTAGCGCGTTCAAGAAACACACACTTCAGCTTTGTAATATTAGTATAGATAAGTAATAAGTATAGATTCACTGTTGCATTGCACAGATTTCCTTAAAATATTAATTTAATAACAATTCATTACGTATTATATTTAATAACAATTCATTACGTATATTCAATAGCCACCATTATTTATAATTAATATTATGTCGCAATTGTTTTAATTAAACTGTACGTCCACGTTTCGATTATCGAATTTAATTAAACCGATATCGAATGGAGACTCATTAAAAATAATGATGTCATGTTTACACAGATTGTGTTCTCATTAGCCCTTATATCTGGAACTGATATTTGATTAAACTTTTAAATAAAATTTAATAGTCCTTTCTATATCCAGAACAGGCAAGAACAGTCAGGAATATGGACGTGTTTTTATTGTTGTGTTATTTTATCCCGTGCAATATTTAGAAGTTTTAGTAAGTATGATGAAATATTTTTATATCCGGCTTTGTAGATTTGTGTGATATATTAAGAATAAAAAATATTGTTTCGTGTGATTCGAAAATTGACAAGGTATATTTCTTTCTTAAACTTTCTATTTATTAGACTTGGAAGGACTTTTTAGAAGTTGCAGTACTTCGTCCAAGTCAAAAGTTTATGTGCCACTTAATATTGCCAACGCTATTGCATGTAATGTATGCCATTACCGGCCAAAATATTTTTTTTATTTTATTTTCAAATAAGTTTAGTCTTACAGTAGACCACATATGCATCACTACCCTTGACGACTAAGTTGGAACGCCTCGGATTAGTATGTCTCCCTAAAACACACTTAACATGTGCTAAGTACATAGCCGAGTTTAATACAGATGTTATAAGGCAGAAATCGGAGCGGTGATGCCTGCGAAGTTGAATCACAAAGAGTTTCACCATCTTCAACTGTTAACTATACATTTTACTTATATTGACGGCCATTTAAGTGACAAAAGGGTCACCCATATGACCCAAACATCACTCAGGCGGCGTTCGCGACCTTGAAATTGAAATAAGAGTGAAAGTCGGTCGAGATTCGTTCACGCAACGTTTACGCTCTTTGGAGACGTTCCAACGTAATGCGTCAACGCGTGACGTCACGTGTCACCCATTTTAAATTAGTATTTTAAAGGCGTGGCTTTGTACTGTTGTGAATAAACGAAAATGTGTTAGAACTTTTCAGGGTTTCTGCAGTTTATTCCCACGTATTTCTGAGTGTAAGATTGAAGTAAGTTGTAATTTGTTTAGTGGTAAGGTGGACATACTAATATGAAGTGCTCTAGCTGGTCTAGTCTAGTGGTCTATCAAGGAGACAAATCTGATTAACTTTTAGGAAGAATTTCTTCCTTGTTTATTGTTCATAACATGTGTATAAATATTGACTGTTTAAAATAAGATATTTTCAAGAGTTTGTTCATTGTAAAATACAAAAAAGAAAAATGTATACTCAAAGTTTTAGTTACAAAATGCGAACATGGAGAGATATTTAAAAAAATAAATATCTTTAAATTATAAATATTTAATATGCAAACTCAATTTTTTAAATTACAAAATATAGCAATTTCAGTGCTATATTTTGTAATTTAAAAACAAAAAAACAAGGTACCGAACAAAAGAACTGCGAAATAAGATAACCCACTTTGAGATGATTAATTATAGAAGAGTTTTCCTCCACGTAATTAACAGGAAATGTCCCGAAAATTGACTTAAGTTCTTCTATAATGTTTTAGTAAATAATTATTTACGACAGTTATAGCCTAGATAGATATTAATGTTTTATTAGGCCTCTCAATCGAGGGTCCGAGGTTCGAATCCAAGGCGCGTATCACAATTTTTTCTAAAATGATATTAGAGATCAATTATCACCGCTTTACGGTGAAGAGAGATATTGTGAGGAAACCTATACACCTGACAATTCTCTAAAATAAATGGTGTCAATGGTTTGTGAAGTCTACTAATTGGCCAGCGCGGTGAACTATGGCCTAAAAGCTCATTCTTAGATGAGACTCGTGCTTAGCAATAATAAGAAATATGCCTTTTAAACTCAAATCTCTTATTTAAAATGAGTCCCGTTTTCAGTAATAATAAGAGATATACTTGTTAAACTGCAAATCTAGCTACCAAGCTTAACGTCAATAGAATCTGCAAACTAATAAGCATAAGTGATGTGACGTTTTCGTATCTGCACCATATTAGCTGAATGTTGAATGCAGCCTACTTTCTTTGCTGCACAAAGTCTACAGCCGGCAAACAAAACCTATTACTTTCCACTAGTTTATCCAGTTAATACGCAGTACGAATGTTTGGAACTTGAGTCGCATTGCGTTTTACGTGTATAAATATTTATTTATATAAATAATGTATTTTCAGACGACTTTTTTTGAAAGCACGTGTGTATGTTTCTATGTCCATTTCTTTGGCACGCGCTACAGTCCAAATGAAGAAGAGACTCGGTTTGTAAAGTGACTTAGGCTATATAATTAAAAAAACTGACGCCTGTTAAAAAAGGGGAAAGGGGGAAGAACAAATTAAAAAAAGGGGAAGGAAGGGGCGACTTTTTTATTATCATGACAATATGGACATCAAATGAAAACTGGTTAATAGATATAATTATATTATGCTACTTATATGTAACTATTTTGACAAAAACACATTAAAAGCCTTAAATTAAACATAATATTATGGAAATTGAAACTGAAGGCAATCGTTTATAAGAAGTTGCGTTTTTGTTTGAATATTTTTTATAATGTAACTTGTATAGGTAGGTATATATTATTCTCCTTATGTACATTTTATGTACACGTAAAAATTGTACTGTATACTAGGTGTATTGTAAGTAATTGTAATAATTTGTTTCAGGTAAGAACACACGCTTTGAAGGGCCCCATCAAGATGAAAGGTAAACATCGAACGTACATTCAGCTTTTAAATCAATTCATCGAATACGATTGAAATGGGTAGGAAATATTACAAAGGGCTGATTTACTTCCAAATAGGTTTCTCAGGCTTCTGTCGGGAATTCGTAGAAAATTCCTTTTGAGTGAATAAATTCCGAACTGCGTCAGAATAATTTCCAACTTCATTTTCTCTTCGCGAAACTGGATATTATAACGTTGCATCGACGAATGTATCGGGTATCATAATTTGGAATTGTGTTTTGTTTTATTTGTCATTTTAAGTTAGTGAAGGAATATGTATTTTTTCATATATTTCAACAGAAATAAACTTTTTTATAACTATCTCTCTTCATAGACTTTGGCAGCTTGTAGCAAATGACCATTCAGTCCAATTAATGACAAATCTTTCCTATCCTATGGACATGTTATTAATATCACATGTAATTCACACCTATAGCTTTACAGCTACAGATTTTTTCAGTAATTTAAGTATGTTTATATTCCATATCTTGAGGAAATATTAAGTCATTATTTCATTAACATCCAGAAATCAAAAGATAATATGTACTATTTAAATATATGTCACAATTAATAAACGTAGGTGAAACCACGGAGCAAAGTTAATCGAACATAATTTTCAACGCTTCCCTTTGACGTGTAGGGGCCATAAAATTGTCTGTGCAAAAGAAAAAGTACAATGAAATCACTGTCATACCACGTCAATATATTACATTTGTGACGACATAATATCTACTCCATCTTGGATCCCGCCTATTTGTAATACTTTCATTCATGAAGGGCGAGCCGAATATATCAGCATTCATGAAAACAGTTTTTTTGTTCTGCTACGATCATTCATCTTTTCGATTTGAATTGACAACGACACGACAATCAATCGATCTTTATAAAAATGTCGAACTGTCCTTCTTTGCGTGTATATTATGCTCGTACCTACTTTTTATACTATAGAAGTAGCAAATGAGCATGCAATTCCTCTGATGATAAGTGACCATTGCCACCCGTGGTCATTTGTAATCAAGCCCTGATAAGAACAGAGCCTTATCTGTGGTTAGCAACAGATGCGTTGCCATCTCTGAGGACTAAGTTAAAATGCCTCGGATAAGTATTTTATAATAAGGATAGGTGCCACCCTTCAGACCAGAACACAGCAACGCATAACACTACCAATAAACATAACCAATAGATGTGGCGATGGTGCTTCCGGATTCGAATCAAAAAGAGCTCTTCCACCTTTAAACTTAAGTTTTCACAGCCTATCAAATAAATTACAATAGCAGAGAAACACTAAACAAATGCAAGTATAATTAGAATAATGGTATTATAGGATTTTTTTAAACTTAGGAAGGGCTTTTCCATTCAAATCAGCGTTAATGTAAGTTTTAAAAATATTTTCAATATTTATTACATTACTTTTGTAAATTCCATTGGACTAATTGTGTAACTTTTTATTGTGTAATCACTATAATCACACAATATGTAAAATATTAGAGGTGTATTTAATCTCACTAGGAATATTATAAATGCGAAAGTTTGTGAGGGCGTATGGGTGTTTGTTACTCTTTCACGCAAAAACTACTGATTAACACAAATGATATATAACTTATAGGATACTCATTACCTGGTAGACAAGACTGGTGGTAGACAAGACCATTGCGGGCGGAGCCATGGGAATAACCTGGTTGGAAGTTGGAAGCTAGTTGGAAGTAGATATGTTATAAAATCTCTTTTAACAGCATTTCAAATTCTACTCGAGTCCTGAAGTATTTCTAATTTGTTTGTTTCTTTTGCTGTTAGATAATGAGATATTAATTGCATAGTATGACATCATTGATTGTCTATAAATGTGATTTGAAACGCTGACAGAGCTGGAAGCGCGCGCTAGTCTCTCATAAATCATTTTGAGTTACAAAAGACGACGGTAAGGTACTTAAGCCCCTATCAAGGGAAATTGATAAAGGTTTATTAGTATTCAATACCGGCTTAGAGGCGGGGGTAAGGTAGGAGTATGGGTAGGGTGTGTTCTAGGGCTGCCGCTCACTTTGAACGGTTGTTGGTGAGAAGTATGACTTCATAATACTTTGTGGTTCAAAGTTCTATTTCTAAACACGTAATGTGTTAGGAAATTATGAAACTTGAATTTAAATATGTGTGTGGAAATAGTCAGAGAAAAAATTACTGTATCGTAGAATAATGAATAGCGACGAAGAAGAATATCGACGACCCACGTAGTGTTGCAGTTACCATACCGGTCTGACAGACATCTGAATGGTGAGTTTAGATTTCTGTTCTGGCGCTGGGTGTTTGTGTATTCGTCTTTATGTGTCCATGGTGTATAGCTCAGTATAGTTTTGTTCTCATTAAATCAATGTTTAATGAATTGTTACAGTCGCTTGTTAGTATTTTATTTCATTCTTACTGTCAAAATGCTCAGAAATTATGAGATTAATATTTTACATCTTTGTTTACATAGTATTGTTCATTTATTCTCGAATTATATATCATAAGGAAGTGGTAATGTTTGAAGACGTCAGGTTCATTCTGCATTATATTTTTTTCTTACAATCAGTTAAGTAAATTTATTTGAAATAAATATTTTTATAAATAAGCTTTTATATCACTGCTCTGAAAGGAAAAAAAATGTAGTAGTCAAACTCGTCATTTTATTTCATTGCAAGTTAAATATAAGCTTGTAATAAAAAAATTAACTACATATCTCATGTAGGTTTATTTTATAGGCAAAAACATTTAGGCAAAGTACGTGACTTTGCCTAAATGTTTTTTTTTTGGTTTCATGATTTCACTCGTATCAGCATAATAAATATCATGTAACTATTTGTATATAAATTCGAAGCACTTAATTCAATTTACGATCAAAAGAAGTTTTCAAACAAAATGTTTTAACTATTTCAAAGGAGCGCTTATTTTCATATTCTACTACAATCTGTTTTTATTATTCTCATACTTTTTGCTGCAATGAAAATTGCAAAAAGGTTAATTTATTACCGACTGTGTTCATTTCTGCTGTGCAAAGAAAAATATATTTATGTAGACAGCATGTTTGTATAATAAAATATTAGATAAATACAGTTTTACATTTTTTTATCAGTTTGATGTAGCAAACTAGCATGGACTCTACCCAATGATAAGTGGTTACTGCCGCCTATGGACATCTGTTAGCTACTTTATATAGGGATTGAAGGAGATCACATATGCGTTGCTACTCCCGAGGACTAAGATGGTCGGCTCATATGAAAGTGAGCTGGCATCCACGTCTTTTCACCGAAACGCAAGAACTGCTTTACTCCAGAAATAGCTGTGGCGGTGGTACCTTTCCGGTCGAAGTACCACCTCCCTAAATGGTTATTGCTGGAACTTTACAGAGTTTGATACCTAAAGCGACATTATCAGATCGCAATACAACATGGTGAAGTCTATTTTGAAAATTAACTCGTCGATTCTTTTTAACCGATTTCCAAAAAAGGAGGAGGTTCTCAATTCGACTGTATTTTTTGTCAAATGTTTGACCTTCGCTAATTTTTACTGGGTGAACCGATTCTGACATTTTTTTTAAATTGAAAGCTTATTAAACTGTACTGCGTATGAAAGTAATGAACATTTTTTTTCCTTTTTTGTACCATAGAAGTCGGTTTCTATTTTTTTGTTCATTTTTTTTTTAATCTTAGGGATTCAAAAAAATTCTGTTTTGAAAATTTTCTCTATACTTTATAGTTTCGAAATTGGTCACCCACGAACAGTTCAAAAGATCTCTAAACATCTCTATATAGTTATAATATGCATATTTGTTTCGTCTAAAACGTAAAACACAAAACATCAAAACTATTTTATCAAACGATAATACCATAAGCAATGCATGGATGCGTTATTAATGTTTAATTTCGCTAATTATAATATAAACCAATAAGCGTTTGGAATAGTAATGTTTATTTAATACCGAGTGTATACGTTAAACGTTTCCAGCAAACAGTTATGAAATAATTTAATATCAATATTGGCTGTGTGGTCGCCATTAAATGCAGCCTTTGTTGAGATGAAACGCATTGCGGGTTTTTGCAGACCATTATTGACAAACAAATCAATGTGGCTTTGCCTTCGTTGCAGTAAAATAGTTTAGAGCATGGTCCACGCCGGCCAAGTGCGTTTTAGACTCCTTTGAAAACTCTTTTATTATAGGAATTATTTGAATTCCCTCATTGTGTTTCTTTACCGTTAAAGCATTTAATAGACTATTTCTTACTAGCTATGGCCCGCAGTTTTAGCCGCGTTTAAGATCACTTCACTTTAAATTGTAATATTTTTTGATAGAGTAGTAGATTTAATGACATATAAACTAAATATTACCTTAATATATGGGCTATAAATATATTATTTTATTCAACTTCAATCATTTAAGTTAAATTCAGTTTGCTTTGATATGATTCAGTTTTGGTTCGATACGATTGTGGATACATATTCACAGTCTAAAAATTATCGGAATATCTATTATAACTTATTCTTAGCCGTTCAAGTATTTTGTTAAATATGAGCGATGAACAGTAGAGACGAAACTTTCATGCGAAACTTTAAATTTTCTTATAATTATGCACATAACTCTAGAAAATCTGACGTTTCTGAGATTGAAGCCGTGGTTTCTGAATTTTATCCTTACGACTTATTACACATTTCCACATGTAGATGTGACTTACCAAATGGATTACATTGCACTTCAATATAAAACAACAATAATAATAATGTTGGCTTTGCCTTTCTCTCAAACGCTGATAAAAGATAAAATATGTTTGGCTTACGCTACGATATTCTACAACCCTTTAAGACAGGAAATAACAGATACTTGAATTCTCCAGATAAATGCATAAAGCAGTGTTATAAACATTTACAACAGTAGTATTTTTATTATAGTATTGTGCTGAATAAGTGTTTTCTGATGCTTCGATCGAGTTCGCAGCATGACCTCGTGTCGCTGTCGTGCCGTTTCCGTGTAGTTGCCGTTCTATTTATGATTTTGTTTGTGGATAGTCGCTTGGTCACTTGGCTTTACACTGAATAGTGGGATTTTATTCTATTGCGAGCAGCGTAAATGTATGTGTCGTATATTGAAATGAGCGTGTGGTGTACAATAGTACTTTCTTCTCGTAGACGTTGAGTAATATATTGCGATGAGAAGAGTAACTAAGTCAAGTAGTTCAGAAAAAAAATATTAGAACAAGTATCTAATAATTTTGTAAATGTAAATAAACTCTAGCTACATGACATGTATGATGCATAATATGTATAATATAATGGGCAGTGCTTCATCAGCAAAAGCATGGTCATGCGGCGGCACTCGAGCAAGTTCACATGATTAGCTCGTAGCATACACACACCCATTATTAACTAATTATTTATTAAATATATTTAGCTATCAAAATTTATTAATTCTGATTTGTGCCCTTTGTGGACTGTACATTTTTGGTCCTTCGAGCGGGATGCAAGAATCAATCTGATGGTGTTTCAATGTAGAAAACCTTTTAGTTTGTAATAATATAAAGTATCCCGTGTCTGTACATATTTGCAAAAGTGTTGGTTTGGAGGATTGAAAATAAGTAATACAAGAAATTTATATAGTTTTTAGATTTTTTTCTGTTTATCTGTGTTTTTGAAACCGCGTCAAACTAAACTAAACTATTTAATAATGAACTGACAATCAATATTCTTTCATTAAAATTTATTTCTCTTTCAAAAATCATTACAATTTATAGGTGTGTTACTTTTTTAAACGCGGGTGAAACAGACAGGCACGTTCTAATTAAACAATGCGCTAAATTGCTTCAGTGACTAAATTCCTAATTAAATAATTTTGTCGAAACCTGGCAGTAGATTGACGTACTCCTCGCATATCTTGGATTTGTTATGTTCACGTTGTAGGCAAAAAAGCTAAATCAAAAGAAAGCTATCATTTTAACTTTATTTTGAGACTATATTGGTCAAGAAGTATGATTTATACAGACAATAAAATTGGGAAATATGTATATTAAATACTTATTGTTTATTATTTATTACAGCGTTATTTACTAGAATCTAGGCAATTTGTTGAAACGGATTAAGTGTGCGATATGATTTCGTATTTCACCATGTAAGCAACTTCCTATAAGGCAGGAGATATTATCCTATCTGAATTTGATCACAGGATCAAATTCAGGATAGGATACGTTGCTACTCTCGAGGAGTAAGATGGTCTGATCATATATAAGTGTGTCGGTAACAACACCCTTCTACCGAAACGCAAGAAGTGTTTCACGCTAGGAATAGGTGTGGCGGTGGTACCTACCCG
>MOOZ01000282.1:2489805-2506387 GCA_002930495.1 Cecropterus lyciades
TTTACGTCATTTATCTCTGTTGCCGCTATTAGAAGTACAAACAGTAAAAACAGAATAAAACAAATATTTAATCTTCATTTATTTAACGTTTTTATTGATAATGGTATCCATTCGTGCGAGAGCCCGACTCGGACTTGGTCGGTCTTTTTTTTAAATCGTTTTTTTATAAAGTGTCACTAAATGGATGTACCGATGATATATTTTTACTTGTTTTGCACTTTTATATTTTTACTTGAGCATGTATTTTAAATTATTTGATACCTCTAACTGTTAAAATGTGAATATTGTATCAAGAGTGTTCTTACTGTATTTGTTTTTCTTTTGGTTTTAATAAAGATTATTATTATTAATTGTACATATAACCATAACACATTATTGATATGTTACAGTTTCGCGATCACTACTTTTTTTCGAATTATGGGTTATTTCATTAGTAATATCAACTTTATTGCGTTAATTAATCCGATACTCGGAATGCCATTCGATTATTTAGAGCTTTATCAATTCCAACACTTAATTGTTGTTATCAAAGTTAGATAACAGTTTTCAGTGTTTTGATTAATTTGTATAATGTATTGATTCAGTTAATTTATGTATTGTTATTTTAAAGTACCATTTAAAAGTCAAAATGTATGGTTTTAGGTCGCTGGTTTTTCGTCCAAGTTTTAGGATAGACGAAATGCTAAAAAAAAATGTGTTTTGACATTACAAAAAGACATTGGCACAACTCTGATATCGGCTCTAACGAAGATATTAGGTGATAACATATTTTTTGTGGTGGTCACAGAACCTTTTGGAAACCGGTCGCTAAGCGTTAGCACTGAAGTAGGAGGTATGTCTATATGATTACGGTTATATCTTTTGATCTGTATCTATTACCAGTACTATATAAGGATTTCAAACATTTCTGTATAATACCGGCGACCAAAAATAGCATCGGCCGAATTTTCAATACAAAGGTATTCAAAGCATATTTTTCAGCTCCACGCTTATAATAATATAGCAGAGTTTAATATAATTCGGTGGATTTTACCAATTCAACTCACGTATATTAGGTTTTCTGCGCAGTAATGAAAGATAGCTTAGCAAAGGATATTATATTTTGTACTGGCGTAAATATATACTGCTCATGTAATCTGTTGTGCTGGATTCCCATTACATCCTCCTTTAATATACGCTCCAGAAAGCCGCTCGCCTCGCATCTTTATTATTTATCGAGCAGTTGCCTCGCTGATGAGTTGAGACGTGAAGCTTAATTAGAAGAGAAAAATGTTAAATATTGCTTCTCTCGTGAATATTTTTTATTATAAAACTTTGATATACCAGTAGGTTGTGTTATTACTTAGATACTCTTCTAGACAAATGTAGGTTTCAAGCAATGGGTAGCATATGGGTACATACATTTCATGTTCATGGAGTATATGTTTAATCTTACGTGATTTGTTTTATTTTTATTAATTACAAGCAGTGGCACGCGGTTTCACTCGTCTGTAAAATACCTTTCATTAAATGGAATAGAATGATTTTAATGAAATAAAGACAAAGTGTTACAATACCATACAGACTGTGAATATGATTAATCCTCTAATATTTAGTACATTTGGTTTGATACAATAAAAAAAATAACAAAAATTAGAAACCGATTTGTTATTTGTATTCGTATTATATCACTAATTTTGCTTCGTAAATATAAATTTACATAAAAGCATACACTGAAACCTTAATAAACGCCAATTCAACTTCCAACATTGATGTAAAATTAAATCTAAGCCATTACTTTTATAAACTGTATTGGTAAATAAATATTAGATCTGAATTTATATGAATTGGGCGCATCCTGGGATCCATTGGGATTTTTCATTGTATATCTCTGCTTAGTAATAATTATATTTATTTATGAATTTTTCATTAGATATCTCTGCTTAGTACTATTAGTAGTAGTAGCTTAGTAATATTAGTATAGTATTTCAAAATCAATGTAATTTCGTCATTAGTGTAATTGGATTAATCCGTTCTTATTGACTAAAATAAATAAATAAATAGTATATTTATTACTATTTACATTTAAAAATACCTCACAGGAAGGTACAACTCTTTAATGGTTAGCATTAAAGAGTTCTGTCATCCTCCATCAGCTTAGCGTCATGAGATGATGACTAGTCGTCATGAAAATGTCTCAATATCTTTAGAAAACATATGAAAAACAATGTTAATGCCTACAACATTTGAGGGTTGGCCTCAATTTCCCTGGGATCCCGTCATCAGATCCTAATTTTGTGCTTTCGAATAAAAAAATAAATTTTTCAAAAAAATCGTTGAACTTACATAAAAAAATACGTACAGTCGAACATAGAACCATCTCCTTTTCAAAGTCGATTAAAAATACATGTCGGTGCCGTTCCGACATATATAATAATTTATTACTTGTTCTCTGGTTTCCCAAAGATCATTTTTGCAAATATACGGGTTGTACAGACTCGCGGATTTTTTATTATATCTATGGACATGATTATTAAACTAAGAATCGTTAAACTGGTATTTCTTGGAAATGGCTGTATTTCTAGTGGGATTTGTACCGGCTGCGAATTTCGAAAATTTATTTTCTAATATCATCAGATCCAAATGCGTGTAATCTTGTGTGTTTTAGGATGTAAATTTTCTTTTACATATTTCCCGTTTTTATACAAAATCTTAATTAATATTTAACATTGAATTTTACCTTAAAATTAGTCCTTCGATTATCAATTCAGGACAATTTTCATATGAACGTACGTCATGGGGTTTATTTGTCCCGGATCTGGGATGTTGGCGAATTGGGCAATTCACTTTGTTGGGTCCCCCTGTCCCTTGAAAAGGTAATTAAAAAGCCCGGTGGACAAACACGCCCTAATTACCGGTCGTCCTGGATCCCATTTACTTTGTTAGGATAACGAAAACGATTCAGTTTGCCGATTTACGTTGCAAGTGGCTGTTTGCGTATCTTTTTTGAAAATCAGCTATCCCCGCGCGGAAACTTTGTTTTATAATTTGACTCTCTTATTTTTAGATTGTGATAAACTGTATCTAACTTGTTCATTAGAATTAATAATTGACGGTACACCATCATATAATCATTATGTAATTGTGATATGTGGTATTTTGAATAGCACCATTCCCTCTCGTCCTGTGGATATCGGAGGTAAACGCTTTCTACACTCATAGTTCCACAGTAGGATTTTCTCCTGTGTCGTGGGTGCCATGGACACACAAAAACGAATACACAAACACCCAGATCAGAAATCTAAACTCATCATTCAGATATCTGTCTGGCCGGGGATCGAACCCGAGACCCACTGCGTGTCAGACCGGTATGGTGACCGCTCCACCACGTGGGTCATCGAATTATTTGCATAAGGTCATTTACCTCGCGTAAAGTTTGTGATAAATGTTTATACTTTAATATTTTATTGTTATTTGTAGAATGCTATAAGCATTATTTGACAATAATCTTAGTCATTGTTTGACTACCTAACTTTTCATAATAAGTTCCACAAAACTTCTATAATAACAGAATTCCATTATTCTTCATGTATCAACAATTTTTGTTCCAAATGAGGATATAGCTGGGTTGCCAAAACTCTTAATCCATACATAAAATAAAAATGAAAGGTACGCGTGTCTGTACATGGCGTATATTTTCAAAAAAGGTAGTTGGAAGCACTAAGAATAGGTAAATATGTGTTTGAAAATTTTGGTTTGCCAGTTTACATGTAAATTTAAAATCTCGTCAAACAATAAATTCTTGAATTTTATTCTAAGAATCGAAATGTATTTATTCTCCCTATAATGAGGTAACTATTACACTTAATTTCACTATATCAATTATATCAATAGTTACAATAATTTTACTTACCTTTATATAATAGCGGGTAAAAGCGATCGGCAGAGCTAGTCTTTCCTATATTGAATACACGTGGCAGTTGTCCAAGTTAAACAATAACAAAGTTTAGCCATGCTACAAATTTTCTTCAATATTTGAAACTTCGCTTCCTTGTAAAGCCACACACGTTTCTGACTTATATTAAATTTAATGTATTCCATAGCCTAGTGCTGCAAAAATATATGTTACAATTATTTGATCACATTAAAGTAGCGAGCAACCATACAGTCCACCTGATGGACATACACATGTATGTAAGTAACTTATATAGAACAGGGTTTCTATCTGAAGTCGATCACAGATGCGTTGCTACTCCTGATGACTAAGATGGTCGCCTCATATATAAGTGAGCCGGCAACCACATCCTTCTAACGAAACGCAAGAACGCCACCACCTGGCAAATTGTAATGTAAGCAACTCTAGTGGACAAGCTTCTTAAGTATGTGTTACTCTCGTCAAACTAATATTGTCCCACTAGTACTACTAGTGTAGTGTCTTCTTTCTGAATGAGAGAGATTTAGGCCATAGTCCATTGCGCTGGCTAAGTGCGAATTGGTAGAATTTACATACCCTTACGGACTCTTTTTTTTTAGAGAACCCTCCGCCGTGTTGGTTTCTCTAAGATGTTTTCCCATATCATTTTAGAAAAATCAGTAGTGCGTGCTTGGGATTAGAACCTCGGTCTCTCGACTGAGAGGCCGACTTTCAACCATTAGGCACTGCCCTGTATGTGTTACAATTTATTATAATATCTTTTCTTCGCTTACGATACATAATATATTAAATGCGATAAAACATATATTAAATAATACGATATAGAAAATATTAACAGGTGGTAGAACCAGTGTAGTTCGAGCGGGGAGGTACCGCCGCCGCACCTATTTCTAACGTAAATCATTACTTGTGTTTCGTTGAAAGGGTATGGTTGCCGGTTCACTTATTTTTATAATATGGAAGTAGCAAACGAGCACGCAGCCCACATGATGTGTGTGGTAAGTGGCTACTGCCGCCCATGGACATCTGTATTCAACCCTAGGTAAGATCAAAGATTGGCCACAGATGCGTTGCTACCTCTGAGGTCTAAGATGGAATGCCTCGGAATAGTATGTCTCCCTTACCACCTTTCAGACTAACACGACAGTGCATGACACTGCTGTTATTAGGCAGAAATATGTGTGGTGGTGCTTCCGGAGTCGAACCATAAAGAGCTCTACCACCTTCGAATTGGATTTAAGGCGATCATCTTAGTCCATAAGGAAAACCAACGCATCTGTGATCGATCTCAGAGAAAACTCCTGCACCATATGAAGTTGCTTACGGATGCCCATGGGCGGCAGCGACCACTTACCATTACTGAATGCTCGTTTGCTACTTCAGTCTGATAAAAAAGTCCACCTTATTACCATAAGGTTTCATTATTATTATTAGGTATTACCATAAGTCACTACCGCCAAAAGGCATCTGTAAGCAACTTCATACACAACAGAGGACATCTGAAGAATCACAGATGTGTCGCTACTTTCGAGGATAAGGTTTTCTCATATGAATCAATCTTTTCTACTGAAACGCTAGAACTGTTTCACGCTAAAAGTAGTTGTCGCGGTGGTATCTTCCAGGTCGAACGGCATACGTTATATATACCTTGTTAGCCTCGTAATTAAAATAAGTAATCCATAAGTGTAGCACACATGTGAATACGGCTTTTTTGGGTAGGACCTATCACGTGCCTATAATACGTCAGCACAATTATTTCTAGTAAAATTTGCAACGTTTTAATATGCGCCTTACAACAGTGGGTTATATCGTATTAAGCTCAGAACAAGTCTTGCGTCTTGTTCTGAGCTTATAGCGATTTGGATTTCGGTATGCAAATGGCGGAAGCTCGTGGAAATTGCGCTAACCGTTACGTGGGCGGGCGGAACGCGGCTCGGCGCTTAGCGCCGCCCTGACGGAACGCCTGAATAGATATGACGGCGTGTGTGAAAGATGCCTTGATAAATCTTGTGTGGTTGGAAACTTTTATTATACCGATTTATTTGGAGTGGATTTGATTTACGAGTAGAAAGAGTTATTTAGATGTTCTTTAAATAATTTTCTTAAACCTTTGTTAAGCCGATTTATTTGGCTCAACATATTTTGTAGATTACAACGACGAATTTCCTACAAGTATAATATATGAGCGCCGACTTCAGAACTATGTACTGTGTATAAAGAAACCAACATATGTATATTTAAATTATTTTTTGCTTTTCTGTACCATAGAAGTCGGTTTATATTATTTGTTAAAAAAAAAGCTTTTTAGTGATGATAAACTTATATTTGTATTAACATATAATGTCACTAATATTACTTCATAAATATAAATTTACACGAAAGCATAAATTGTAACATAAATACAAACGTTAATAAACTTCCAGCATAAATGTTAAATTTAGTCCTAAGTTTTGTTAGTCATGGACTAACAAAACTTTTATAAATTATATAGTAGAGGTAAATAAAGGTTAGGTCTGTATTTATATGAACTGGGCGCATCTTATCGCTTAGGCTTGCAGTCCCCTGCATCATCAGGTCTGAGGAGTAGAAGGTAAAATCATCTTATATCTCTGCATAGTAACCTTACTGCATATACTTATTAATAATTGCCAACTTCTATGGTCTAGGTTCGAAGTACCCCTGCATTATCAGGGTTGAGGAGTTGAAGCTTTTCATAGCATGCCTCTGCGCAGTAATTGTATTATATATTCGTAAGCACGAAATGGCTAACTTCTTTGGTTTTGGCTAGCAGTACCTCTACATCATTAGGATAGAGGAGTAGAAGGTCACATTTTTCATTATATCATTTAAAGTTATATACATAACGTTCATTTCAAGTTTCATGAGAATCTGATCGGTAGAAGCGAAGTTACTCGTCTATTTGTCGCTCATACACGAAATGCAAATTTAAGACTTATGTGGTTTCCTCATAGATGCCTTTGTTAGAATTGAACCAAATTAAAATGAGACCCCACGGGAAGCACCAGCTTTCATATGAAAAAAAAATTGTCAAAATCAGTTCTCCTAGTCGAAAGTGACGTTGATTTTTAAAAACATTGTTCATATATAATTGATTTGAAAACATACATATCACTGGAAGAAGAGGAAGAAGGTGCCGAGCGGTCAGACACGCAGTAAGTTTCGAGTTCCGCCCCGGCCAGAAAGATATATAAATGATGAATTTATTTTTCTGTCCTGGGTCTGGGTGTTTTTGTCTTTGTGTCCGTCTCAATCACGACACCGGAGAAAATTCTAGTGTACAGCTATGAATGTAGAAAGCGATATTACTCGTATTACATGTTAAAAATTGCAAACCAGCATATTGCTAAGTCGCGAGGCATGCTTTTAGTTTCGCGTGCTATTTAATGACGGCATGCTTTACCCCTTCGCTTCCCCGGTAATGGCGGCAGACAATCTGGATGCCGGGCCTGCGATTAAATTATCTGAACCCACGTAGCTACCTTTAAGCATCTAATGTCTGTTCGGGCGTTGTTTTATGATATCACTTACATATGTAGGAAGATTAGAATATTATATCACGTACGTAGGATTACAGATAAATTTAGCGTGCTTGGAATAAGTTCGTGTAATTTTAGATTTAGGTCCTTCATTCCGGGCTAATGTCGATCATTGGAGTGCCGTGGTGGAGTGCGCTCCAGGTTCTACTCGTGCTGAGATACTCATGCGCAATAGTAAGACCCTAATGGGTTGTATCTATGAGTTGGGTTAGTAAATAATATGTTATAAAAGTAATTTACGAATAGTAATATTACGGCACGAAGTTTAAAAATGTATTATATCAATTAAATAAGATTATTGTACGAATGTTTCCATGTCAAAATTAAGGTTGTGTAAAAAAATAAGTTGATCACGAAGAAAAAAGACAAACCCGCTGAGCTTCTTGCTCTTCTCTTTTCCGGATCGAATCTTCTTAGTTAAGCTCGTGTTTTGTTGGCCTATACAAAATAAAGATATTTCATTTCATATTATTTCATTTAACAAAATAGATCTCTATTACTTAAACATTATGTACTATTTGTGTGACCTATATAATGTACACACATGTCGACTGCAATTTTGAAAAGAAAACAGTAACCAGTATGTAACGTTGACATACAGAGTTGGTTAATTTTTGGTTATTGTTCATATTTCGTACTGTCTCCCAAAATTGAGAGAACAAGAAATTATTTTATTGAATGTTATAATATACGAGCTAGTAACGTAATTGTGTCCGCCATATTTTCCAGAATGGTAACGTTTAGAGTTTTTGATTAAGGTGATAAAACTGTCAGTTTCGACTCGTTTTGTGATATGTTCACCTATTCATATTTAATTAAAGTTTTTATTTAACTCGTCTTGTTAGTTTGTATGTGAGGAACAAAATGTACTATTATTTTATAATTATTTTATATATGTTACTCAGGAAAACACTGCTTCTGTTCCTTTATCGCCTCTTACGACATTAACGTGAAAGGGAGTCGTGCTATTCGAGACCCACACCACATGGCTCGTATCTTACAGCCTTAGGGTTCCGTATTACCCTTTGGGTGGGGAACCCTAAAAAGATCCTAAATAGTCATATTTGAACGTAGCCTGTATCTTTATCTAAATTACTAGATTGCCTACGTGCTAATCGACCTACAATCATTAGATATTGAGGTCTCATTTCATCTCCTGTTAATAGTTAATGGTTATCTCCTGATTGGCTGGGCGTTCTAACTGAGATTGATTCGTTTTGTGGAACATTTATTTTTATTTGACCGCCATTGGGAATTATTTTTAGGTCAAGTGGGTATGTTCTAGATATCTTTCTTACGTTTTTTGCAACAAAAAATGTTTGATGCTTTTACTGCGTTGGCTTCACCTTCACACATATGTATTTCTTTGAACAGTAGTGTTTGGCGTTGCTGTATATTGATTAGAAATAAAATTGAATTGGAATAAATATATGATACGTGCAACAACGCAGTGCACGCTCGTTTGCTCAATGTTTAGAGTGCATCAGATGGAGGGTAATGTTTTTCGAGCGTATGCGAGCATGTACGAGTATGTATGTCCATTTCTTTTTCACACTCTACAGTCCAAACGGCTTCACGGACTGTAACATATGACTTATCGTTGGAATCGTCTCAGTTGTTGCTATATAATTGGCGACTGCGTACAGAAAAAAGGGAAAATGAAGCGTTTTTTAACCAAAATTACAATGAAGTGACGTTATAATAAATAATAAAATCAGAATATAACTGAATATTCTGATCCTTTAAATTTTATTTGATGTGAACTTCGGTGTGTTACATACCGATTGTTTTGACTTTTTAGCTATTTATATTTTTAGCTTAGTTCAGTTTAAGTAAACTTCTCGGTATTACCGCAAATTATCGCCAATAGCTTCATTTGGATAATATTCCAATCCACTGGCAGTGGGTGTAAACATATTGTAATAGACGATTTATGTGTGTCCGTAGGCCTATACGACATTGTCCCTGTAGATTCGGGATCAGAATAGGGCTACGGTATCCCCTAGGCGCAACCGGCCTCCTGTTGCGTTCCTCGACGACGGGTACCGTTTGAAGGATTTCCGCTCGAAAAAAAACACACACACACACACACAAAAGGCCTTTACGATATAAAAGCATTTCAATTCATTTCATCTCATTTCAGTTAATATCACCAATGTTATGATGCACAACAGATGTGTGTTTGAATGTATTCTCTATCTTTATAATAAATCTGTTCATTGAACAGTTGCGAATTGAATAAATTGAAATGTTCTGGCCATTTATATTCGTTCATTGTTTACATTTAAATTAAAGTGTTTCTGATTTATACTGTTGGCAATCAGCCATCAGACACTTATCATAGAATATTGTAAAAAAATCTACATTTGCCAATTACTCATTTATTATTGTTAAACATTTGGGTGCGTTAGGGACAATACGTAAATCGTCATACACAAAAGGTAGGTTCAATGACCTTTAATCTCGGTCCCTATCTTTATATATATAATTATATTGTACGTGTGTGTCACTGAACTCCTGCTAAACGGCTGGAGCGAATTGTATGATTTTTTTGTATGCGTTTGGGTGGCTCCCTGGATGGTTTAGATCATTAATTCCCAAAGTGGTCCAGATGGTCCCCTGGGAGTTTACGAGAGACTCGACAGGGTATTTTTTTGTCGTCAAATTAAATTTTCAAAATGTCGAGTTTCGGGAATGTCGAGAAATATAGCTAGGGGTCCACCGAAACAAACTAAAATGTGACAGTGGTCTATGAGATCGACTTGAATGAATTATTGTGTATGCATTCATTTATTTAATTCATTTTGTGTATGTAAGAAAGAATAATGAAATTATTATATTATTTATCTTTCATTTCATATTTATTTTAATAGCTTAATCGCTTGAAATATCATGCAGGACAACGCGTGTTGGGTCCAGTGTAAATATATAATGTTAATGTAACAAATGAAAATCTATATGAGCTATTCCTTTAGAATTGTTGATTTAACATAAATAGCTAATGTTAAACTAATAATTTAAAGTAAAATCGTACAGGCAATTCAACATTTTTAAAAATATTTTCGCAAAAGTTAATATATTGATTTTATTAAAACAAACAAAGTACAAAAACGTTAATTTTACAAGATTTAAAGATGAAGTTAACCTGTCATCTAGTTAGTTAAATTCCTAGTCGTGTTAAATCACCTTCGTTTCCGGTCTTCGTTCAGCTCAGTTTTCCGGGAATAGCCCGTGATTTGGCAGCGTACATATTGGTCGGAACTACATCACAAGCCTGTGTCCATGTTAATAGGGCCTTTGTGACGTCGGTGGCCGTATATTCGGTTATTGACAACTAATGGGGCTTTATTGAACCGAATGTACACATGCCTGCGATATCTAAGGGGATTATAATGGGAGATGCCTTTGCGCAATAACATTGCAAATTGTTGTGATAGATGATAATCCCAATATATATAGAATTATAGGTATACTAACATATTCCAGCGGTTCCGCCCGCTTCAGTCAGGTTTACTTATAATGAGGATCAAAAGATTACCGCACTAACGAAAAAAAATGAACAAACTAAATACAAGCCACGTAAACTACGATTTCATTCAATTCAAACGATTTGATTTTGAAAAACATTAGACAGCAACGTGATACATATCACGATGACGCAGTCAGATATCAGATGTCCATGGGCGGCAGTGACCACTTACCATCAGGTGGACTGCATGCTCGTTTGCTACTTCAATCAGATAAAAAAAAACATGGATGTGCGTTTCATTTTCATGTTTTTTTGTATTTTTAGAGTTACTTTGAAAAATTACGTAAAATTCCCCTAAAGATTGAAAAAATAGAGTAAGGTGTATATTGTGGTTGAATGTATTACGATGTTTCAATATTTATTTATACAAAACGAATTCTTTGTACAAATAAAGTATACGTATATTTCAAAATACCTATCAGGCCTTACTTATATATGATTTTATCCATATATTATTCAAAATTTATTCACATTTGCCATACATACTAAAAATAGAGTCGACGAAGTGTAAACTCGTGTTATTAACTAAAGGTGGCTAACCCTTCCACCGCGACTTCATTTAATATTAACCCGTTCGTCTCGACTTCGTGGCGCATTATTTAGCTAGTTGGTGGGTGTACCGAACCTTTAAGGATAATAATCTAGCATCCCCTAAAATAAGCGAAACTGATGAACAGTAGGTCTTATTAAGATGTAGCGAACCTCAGACCAAAAATAATAGATTGCCGATTAAGCATACCGACATATATCATAAACTTCGCCGTACGATTTGCTTACTTTAATTACAAGTTTATATAACACATAATAAAGTAAATCAAACTGTTATAAATAGGCTTGTGTAGTTAGACCTGGACCTACCTACCATCGTCACGTCTAATTGTAGCATATAGCAAGTCTTGCGGAAGAGTTGAAGTGTGTAAATGTTGACTGACTTAGATATGAAGCTACCATAATTATGTATCCTTAGGATCGGCAACGCATCTGTGAACGGTTTATTTGGTGTTGATTGCATGTATCCATAGGTGATTGTGACAATTTACAATTAGATCGACTGCATGCCCATTTGCTTCTTCAATCTTATAAAAACGCAATCTACAATACAATTCCTTAAAACAACAAACAAATACCCATATATAAGAAATCTATGATTTTTTTTTAAACAAATATTTTTTTTATTTTTATAGTATGGAAGTAGCTAACGAGTATGCAGCCCACCTGATGGTAAGTGGCTACTGCCGCCCATAGTCACCTGTAATCAACCCTAAGTAAGATCACCTAAGGTTAGCCATAAATGCGTTGATATCCCTGAGGACTAAGATGGAATGCCTCGGAAAAGTATGTCTCCCTTACCAGACCTCAGATGTCAGACCTCAGACTTACCTCAGACCAGAACATAACAGCGCATAACACTGTTGTTATTAGGCAGAAATGGGTGTGACGGTGGTGCTTCCGGAGTCGAACCACAAAGAGTTCTACCACCTTCAAATGTCTATGTGTATTAAAAAGTAGCTTTCATATGATAACCATATTGTCATCATAATAAAGAGTTCGCATCCCCCTTTTCCCTATTCACAGGCACGATTTTTTTTAATTACAAAGCCTATATCATCCTGCAAACTGAGATGATTCTAATGAAATGTCATATATCACAATTCGTCAAACCATTTGGCCTGTAGTGCGTGCCAATGAACTGAACATACATACAATCACACGCCGGCAAAAACGTACCCTCCGTCTAAGACAATCAGGTCAAAAGGGGTTAAATGTCCGTCATAAAATGATCTACATTGCACGGGTATATTTAATGTGGTACATCAGTATATCTACTGAAACCCACGTTGTTAATTCCAAAGTTTGCATATCACTCCAGGACCTGTTGACAAAGGGTTCTCTAATATTAAATAGTTATCGTGGTTTGCTATTCGGTCCCTCTTCGAAACTATTTACGTAAACATCAGGTATGGCTCGAAAAGGGTTTAGTTTTGTAGACTGAAGTTGGATTATTGATTTATCAGTAGAGATAGCATTAGCCTAAAGGTATGTTTTATATATTTGTTATATGCCCGACCCGCATATATGTATTATGTTGACTATCTGTATGGCGGATGCGTATGTTTGTAGAGAAAACGACACTAATAATAGAAAAACAGGTATGTAATACATTTAAATAAAGTAATATTATAACGAATTATCTAGTTAAATAAATTTAATTTAAGTATCATACAATAATAATTTGTACATAATAAAAAAAACTAAAATGTTGACTAGCTATAATGTCTTGGAGTCGGTTTTTCGTGATGGTGTGCGCGCGAATCGTAAAAATTTACTGTCATCATTTTTCCCTAACGCTCCAAAAAGTAAACGTAAATGCTTTCTACACTCATAGCTCCACAGTACGATTTTCTCCTGTATCGTGGGTGCCATGGACACACAAAGGCGAATACACAAAAACCCAGACTCAGAACAGAAATCTAAACTCATCATTCAGATGTCTATCTGGCCGGGGATCGAACCCGAAACCCACTGCGTGTCCGACCGGTATGGTGACCGGTCCACCACGTGGGTGGCCAAAAGAAGTTTAACTTCAATAAAACCCTGCGTGACATTTGTAATTGTGACAGTGACCTCAGATCAAGTAAAGAGATAGTGTCCTCTATAAAACCTGAGGAATATCTATGTAAGGAATACAATTGACAGAATCCAAATCATGCAAATTGCAAAACAGAATCATGATAGAGTCGTCACGTATTTGTTCGTCTTTAAGGATTTGTCTATATTTTTGTTCTCAGCTTAATAACGTATATGAAATGTTAACCAATTTAACTTGATGGGTCGTTGGAACCAGATTGTCGTGACTCGAATGATGGTGTATACTGGTGTTATGATCGTCTTGAGAACTGTTTGAGTGTAGAGATGATGGTTTATGATTATGACGTCCATATTAATTTAATATGATGATTTATAGTATATAGGGAGAAAGGAAAAGTATATTCCATTATCATATTTTTTTATTTAAAGAACTATTAGGAGAAAGAATATTTGGAGAAATCTGCATGGATCTCCTCTTGCTCAAGGAACGCAAACGGTATGTCGGATTCTTACCGACTAAAACTCCGCGGCGTTTCTCTAGACGCTGGTTTATCAAATCTTGTAACTGATTTTTTTAAACCAGTTTTCTCCAAGTTATTAAGCTGAAATTATGCATACACATTTAGTTTAGGTTACAATGCATGGTTATTTTAGTGATGTAATTCTAAATTCAATATGGCAGACGCCCCAAGATGGCGAACCTATTATTTTTAGGCGTCTCCATACTCATATCGAGTATTAAATGAAACGGTTTCGCTGAGAGGAATAAGATATAGTGTAGCTAAAAAGCTTGTTAAAACTTTTTTGATATATGTTTTAGTTTCTTTGGCAAACTTTGGATGTTTCACTTCTTTAAGTTGACATCTTGAGACTTCTTTCGTTAAAACTATGTTAACAACTTAATATTTTACTCATTTTAAGGCAAAAAAGGACGATATGTATTTTTTAGTAATACTTATTTTCACACATTGGATTGATGTTGGATCTTAGAACCGCGGTTTGATCCGGTATTACTTTTCTAATCTCCCCGACTATATAGTTTAAGTAACTGCGCTTGCGATCTTTCATATCACGTAAATACAAAGGTGAAAGCAAAATTGTGATATACCTGCTAAACCACATGTGACCAATGAACACAACTCTGCATAAAGTCTAACAGGGACACATTATAAGTGTCTAAATGGATATATTACATTTTTTAAATCCAATTTACCATTCCAGTCACAGAATACTTATAACCGCTTCGATATATCACGGATAAACGTAATATGTCGTTAATCAAGGACCATACGTATTGTTACGTTACCAAAACCATCTAACGTAAAGTTTCAAACAACTGCTATTAATATAATTTGTAACCACAAATCAAACGTGATTGCCAAAATGTCAAATTAAACCGCATCTGACAATGGCTCGTTATAAATGGACGACAGCACGCACCTAATGTAATCCTAAATCGTACCGTAATTGGTAGTATCATATACAAACATCGCTGCCCGGAGTTCCTTTCTATTTCCTGGTGTACGCTATCTTTATCTTTTAATAATGAAACAGTAGAAAACGAGTGCAGTCAACCTGGTGGCAGGTAGTCTCTGCCGGCCGTGGATTACTCGGTGTTTTGCATGAATAACCGCAAAATTCATTAATTTTAAGTTAAAGATACAGTTTTCCAAAAAAGGCCTAGAATTGAAAACTAGGAGGTGTAAGTACATCATGGTTAATGGCCTTTAAATATATTATTTATAATTTTTATTTAACGCTCCGGTAAAATTTGCGTATTGAGTTGTGTTCATCCAAGCTCCATTATTCAATCCAGGCAGTTGCAGATACTGTAAAAAATTTCATATACAACTAGCTGAGGCCGCGGTTTCACCCGCGTTTAAAAGAAATGTAACGTGACATACAATAACCGAAATTTTATACCTTTAATAATCTCTATTTTATTCTTTTTAAATACATGTATCCCGCACCCGTGCATTTTTTCTGAGATAATTTGGATAAGGATAAATATTATATTTATAAAAACAACTTCGCAAATAATACATTATTTTGGAACAAACTTGGTTAGCATATAAAAGGGTACAGTGAGTTTACCTGAAAAGATAGACATAATTATGCTGTCGCTGACTTTTTTTTAGAACTTTTAAAGGGAATCAATTCTGTCATACATAATTTTTTCGAAACTAGCCGTTTACGCAGCGCATGCAGCGGAAGCGTTCATTAGAAAAAAAAACGATTTTGAAATATTCTTCATTGGTGCTCCGCTCCTGTTGGTCTTAGCGTGATGATATATAGCCTATAGCCTTCCTCGATAAATGGACTATCTAACAGCGAAATAATTTTTCAAATCGGACATGTATTTTCTGAGATTAGCGCATTCAAACAAACAAACTCTTCAGCTTTATAATATTAATGTAGATAGGGATTCTCTCGAATTCAATTACAGATGCGTTGCTTTCATCCCTTAATGGAAAGGGTAAATAGCCTACCAAGATGATTATGCAATGATCAGTAAACTTCACATAAATGTCTGAAATATCTGGATTTCATTATAACATTTTTTTCTATACAATAAAACCATTCTTAAACTTGAATCATCAAATAACTAATAAGTGTATGCTTAAAATTATTCCCAGGAATTCAGTGAGGTTGATATTTAAACCACTGATCCGCTGACCTATCAATGTTTTTAATAAATTATCCATGGCATTCTCTATAAAGTTAGTAGTCTCTAATAAGTTAGTTCTTTGACTAAAAAAGTCTGAAAAATCACCTCAAACATCAATCCGCAATCCTATTTGGATTGTAAAAAAATAAAGTGATTTTTTTTTATTGAAATCAAAAGATTTGAAAGTCAATTTATTTTAAAATCACAGACACACACAATAACTTAATTTATTCGTACAAATGTGTAATATGTGAGGTCTAATTAGAGATACGTTGAGGTCAATTGGGGTGACCGATTGAGCGCAACTTTGCTCGTTACGTTTGTGG
>MOOZ01000282.1:2506680-2520201 GCA_002930495.1 Cecropterus lyciades
CATAACTCTTGCTGAAAGCCACTTACTGTTAACTATTTGATGATAGTTTGAACTTTAACTTTCTCTTTAGCCATGTTTTAGATTAATCCGTAAGCAAGATATATATTATGCTTTTTTCCTTGTATTAACAATCTTATTTGTACAGGATATTTTAAGGTATGTTTTTTTCTGTTGCGGCATTACAAGGGAAATAGTGTCCATTGGTTGCTTAAGTATAATTTTGTTTAAATACATAATTACTTACTTCAAAGTAAGTATAATATTTTGTTGTGCACTTAGTGATCATTCCTATTGTTTCACCTCATTACGAAACATTATTTAATTACTTCTAAATGTAAGAATAATAAATGATAACAGAATAACATACCACTTGTGATCTAAAACCAAAAAATATAGTTAAAATGTATGATTGAGACCATCATATTTACGATAAATAAAAAGGCCTCATTCGAAAACATAATTAAAGATTAATATGTAAGTTGAAAAATTAGATTTGAAGTAAATAGATGTAAATTTAAAAATACAACAAAAGCATTCAAAACATGATTAACGACGCAATGTAATAAAATATAATCTGTATCAAAAGATTCATGTAAATTAAAAAAAAAAAAACAACAAACAACAGTAAACCGCTTAAGCTTAGTTTAACTTCGAACACAACACAGCATTAACTCATCCAGTAGAAACTATAGTTATAAAGCTACTTACTCATCGGCTGAAACTTCAGCCGTTGTTGCCAAAGCTGAAACTGAAATGGGGTGTGAGCTAATGTGGTGGGTTTACTGCAGTCAGTTCAAAGTTATGTCTTTTAAGGAAAGCTTTGAACGTGTAAAATGTACTTATATTGATTTATGACCGCGGTGCATTTGTCGCTGTAACTCCAGTGACTATATTCGTCGTACTGAGTTTTCCTTCCCTGGGTGTCAGTACCTTGTAGGTACTGACATGTTTGCAAAGTGATGCGAGACTCTTCAACTCATTCTGCCTACAATTTAGTATAATTTTTTATTCAGCACGTACCTACTGGGTTTTATAACTATGAATTTTTTAACTATAGTCTATGACATAAATAACCTATTACAGTAGAGGATTAGGAGAAGCCTATGTTTTGTAGTGAGCTTCAAGAGTCTGATGAATGAAAAGATAATAAATTAAGTTATTATTTAAACAAAATTTAATGAAAATCCTAGTATTTTTAATTTTCTTATCAATCACCGAAGACCATAAAGACTGACATTTTTAATAAACCCTATCACATATCCACCAAAGCCTATCTCCCGTGACGTAAACACGACACATCGTAAGCTATCTGAGCTCCACTGAGCCGTGGCTTACCTTCCCGGAATACCGTCTCCAGTGTGTATGGAATTTACCAACAATCCCCAAGTTCGGGCATTGTTGTTCAAATAGCAGGCACTGTCACGCTAAGTTATGCTCCGAAACTTTGGTGACATAATTTGGGTACATTGTTATATTAAACAATTTAGGCTTACAGCTACTATATGTTTTAATATTGACGCTTGAAAACGAACGTACTCTGTCTCGAAAAAATACAAATTTAAGTTGTATTAGTTTACCGGGTGATAAACTAATTCACGCACCTATTTCTGCCTAATAACAGCAGTGTTGTGCGTTGCTGTGTTCTGGTCTGAAGAATCTGATAAAAGTGACATAATTACCTGAAACTTAGTCCTCATGGATCGCAACGCATCTGTAGTTAATATCAAGTAAGATTTTGATCTTATCTGGGGTTAATTACAGATGTCCATGGGCCGCAGTGGCCACTTACCGTCAGGTGAACTGCATGTTCGTTTGCTACTTTCCTATAATATAATACTAATAGATAATAACTAACTAATATAATAAAGAATGTTGGATTTTTTGAGATACAAAATCGCTTACCAGCGTGGATATGTAACGGATACTCACAATACGCGGTTTTAATTTCTGCCGCGGTTCTTTGCTGCAGATATTTGGACCCAGTTACTTTGATCGTATGTAAGTGTATCAAATCTGCGAGACTATATGATATAGATAAGGAAACAAAGGAACACTACGTTCCGTACCCAACGTGTAAAAACGGACTTCTACTATTATGCGCCCGTTGTCTGTCCGTCCGAGCTCTTATCTCGTGAGCCGTAATACATAAACACTTGAATATTTTTTCAGTGTGTATCACTGTTACAGCCTTAGCAACGAATACAAAAACAAGAAAAATAAAAAAATTGAGGGTTCCCTATATAATAAACCGGTATTTGTCGTCTTTCGGCTTATCTATTACACCGAAAAGTTATAATTATTGTTTGAAAAAAAAACTTGTACCTTGTAAGCTAATGTAATTTTTAAATCACTTTGATGTTAGACCTATCCCAGAGCTTCGATTGATATTCCTAGCCGTAAAAGTCTGTTTTAAATTTGAGTAGTCTTTTTGTATCTTTTACTACGATAATGCTACATGAATAGTTTCTTTGACTACGTTAGATATTCACGACGCAATACGAGGAGAAGTTAATTTTAAAATTCCTACAGAGAGATGGTAATGTAATTTTTCTGAAAGTGAATAAAGTCTCACATCTGAAATATTATTTCCGAGAAAATTCAGGGCGTTAGACATAACCAGAACTAATATAACTTAACTAGCTAGTATATAAAGAAATAGTATAATATAAGATAATAGTTGTTGGTGCAAACTAAATATTATTGATGTATGTATTTAAATTGATTTTAAACTTCATACTACTAATATTAGATGCTTGTTTGCACTGTGTCAAGTAAAAGAGAAACTCTTATTAATATTTTTAAATTTTGGAAGGACTTGTGACTGAAATTGGTGTAGTTTTTAGTACTACATGTTAAGGTTTATTACACAGCTGCCAAAACGAGGGGTAATGTTTTTACCGCGTATGTATGTACATATGTATCTATTTGTTTTATTATGTAAAATCTTGGTGTACATTATCTTTGTTTGTTACATTTAAAGTGAATATTCTTTGTACACAATATTTGATGTAGAGTTATTATCTGGTAGCAAAATGTATAGTTTTTCTGCATATCCAACCCGAGATAAACCAACATATATCTGATTATGGGTAAAACACTCTTTTTGAAACCATTTTTATACCATTTATAGATAATGATCTATAAAAAACGGGAAAAAATCACGTTCGTTGCATGGGAGCCCCTCTTAAATATAACGGCAACTGAAATAAATCATCTGTGAAAATTTCAACTGTCTGCTTATCACGGTTCATGAGATACAACTTGGTGACAAATAGGCGGGTAGACGAACAGACGGACAACGGTGTCTTAGTTATAGGGTCTCGTTTTTATCCTTTGGGTGCGGAACCCTAAAAATCTAACAGAAATACCACCCAACAGATTACGACATGGTCGCGGTTATATACTTATACTATATACCTAGTATTTTAAGAGTCCATAGCGGACAAACAACGTGACACGTAATTAATGTAAGATATTAGCTATCCTATCTTTCGAGTGGGATCAAAATCCACACGGTGGGCAAATTTGATTCAAATCGGTTCAGTAGTTTAAGAGTCCATCGCGAACAAACAACGTGACACGTAATTTATATATATTAATAACATATTTTTTTATGTTAGATGGATACGTAGATATATTTGTATAAGTGTTAGTCAATAGCATTGACCGTGTATCAAAAACTAGTTTGCAGCTTAAAAATTTAGAAAGAAAAATGGAAATGTTCGCAGAAAAAATTCGTCGGTGGTACGGAATATTCGAAAAGTCAGCGGATTTTCAAAGGTAGCACGAAATACTGAATAAGGTGAACTGGGAATGGACAAATCGATGGTTAACTTAATGAACGCGTCCCCAGTGAACATGTCTCGGGAACATGCCTGTGTTAGGATTGGAACAGTAGAGAATAAACGATATCTTTCTAGTCGGTTTTGTATGAGTGTTTTGAACGGACTTCGAAAAAGGTCGACGTTTCTAATTTGATGGATGCTTTTGTCAAAAACATAAATGTGTATCTAATTTACACACGGCAGAAGGAAAAAACTTAATAATTACTATTTCGAATACAAGAGCGCCATTTAGTCGTAGACCTCTAGTTGTAACTGCTTTGAAAACGCATTTTTGTTTCATCGAGTTTCAAATCACAACTAAAGAAGTTAAACTTCATAAATACGTAGTTTACCTGATGGCAAGCCGCTTTCGTCCATGGACCTGAAAGATGCGTCTTGTCTCTAACTCTAATTTGAGCTCTTGAAAAAACTTTTCATAGGTATGGCCTAAAGTTAAAACTTTCTTGCCCTGAGAGAAGGGTCATGCGCAGCAGAGGGAGCGTAAAATATTTTTTAGCGCTGTTTTATAAGGATAATTTTTACAAAACTTTAAGATTCGCATTGTCTGTCAGGTATTTTTAGAGTTTCAAGTAGAAGATATTCTCTCGTCTCTGAGAAGTTTTAAATATCGAAATGTACTTTTAGTTTTACTTCAGAACGACCGCAGACCTCGCCTCGCTAAGTTGCTTCTAGCCTTCTAAAGTCTTCTTTACGGGACATTGTCACTGTATTTTCAGGTTTCCAAAGTTTTTCAGTTTCAAACAGTATCGAGTGACGTCAGTTTATGTGGCTGTGGTCTGAAGTTTCACTATCTGTGACAGTTCAGTAAAGTATCGTTAATGCTTTCTTACAACTTTGTCTTTGAATTATTTTCCGTTTTTCCATTATTTAAGTGATTATTTTGTTAAGGTTATTTACTTTTTTGTCCACTTGATGGTAACTGGCCACTGCCACATATGGACATCTATAATAAACCCCAGGTAAGATCAGTCTTACCTGAAGTTAGCCACAGATGCGTCGCTACCTCTGAGGACTAAGTTGGAATGCACTGGATAAGTAAACTTCATAGCAAAGGCGAGAAAGGATTTTCCTTTCTCGCCTTTGCTATGGAGTTTAGTCTTCAATTCTTAAATTTTATTTTTATCTCGACAAATTTCGGCGCCCATTTATTCCTGATCTCACTCGCATAGTGCGAAATCTTTTCAGAGACTAAACGACCATTTCTTTTTGGTCGACTACTTGTTGAACTACTCTAAACAAAGTTATAAAATACGCGCATGGTCATTCATAAGGTCTTAGACATTTTGAGAGGTAGTACAACCAGCATGAATCGAATCGTAGAGATACCACTTCAAATCTATGTATGTATATCAAATATAAAGCAGATCATGTGTGTTACTCCGAAGTGGCAACGCATCTGTGATCAGTTACGGTTGCAATACTCTATCTATATGGAGTTGATTTTATATAATAATATATGACGGCAACAGCTGTCTAACCATTAAAAACAGATTACTTTTATTTATTTATTTATTTATCTTTTAGGAAAACTTACAGCTACATTTTAACATAACTTAAGTAGAAAAAATTAATATAAGAAAGCCAATTACAAGTTTTCACTGATAGCAATTTTATGTTTTTATAATATCTATGTATGCTTATATTTATGTTATCTATCTAACATCGCAACTTGTTGCTGGAAAAGAAAAAATGTTCTGTTAGGTCCGGTTTTAATTTACGGACATTTGTATTGAATAAGTCTAAATTACATTCTTTAGTTATAACATTTAGACACCTGCTTGCCCTAATGAAGAATGAATTTTGTCTATAGTTGGTATCAGCTGAAGGGACACAAAGTGGAGCAGGGTTTCTGGTACTTAACCTAGGTACTCTGAATGTAATATTCCCTAGCAACTCGGGCGAATCTACAGAACCGTTAACAATATTAAATAGATATGCCACACGTCACAAGTACCCACGTGCATCGGACGATATCTAATGATCGTCCCCATCGATATAAAAGGGTGTGAGCCCTCGTTCATTACGCATTTGATTTGGATGCGTCTCGGTGTGTGTACCCCTGCCTGTTTCAACAGGCCGTCCTAGCCCACACTATTATTAAATGATATATTTTGATATATTATTGATTCAGAAATTATAGCCATTACAGCTTAATCATTCTCTAGCCTGATTTATGTTACTCTTTATCTGCTGCTTTATCTTTTCCCGTCGAGTATTTTAGTTTCACTGGAATAATAATATTCAAATTTAACTTTAGTGTCTCGACTGTCCCCTGACTCCAGCTTGAAGTTTAACTGAAGACTTTAAAACTTACAAACCGGTACAGACACAATGCTGAATATTCTACAAATATTCGACTTCGAAAGTTACGAGTTTGATGAGACTTGGTATTGAAATAATCAAGCATTTGTTATGGGTATTTGTTCATAGTTGGTAAATTATTTGGTACCTTTTTGAAGTAAAAATTCTTAAGAATTATTGTGATTTGAACTACAACTAGATGGCGCTGCACCCTTATCTGAATCACGCTAACGATTTTACTTCATAGGTTTGACGATCTTTTGATACCATTTTGGTGCCCTTTAAAATATGCCGTGGGAGTGACATTGGGCTATCTGGGATTATTCCCGCTTTAAAACCCCCTTATTCCGAAGCTCCTCAATCCCTTGACGAAGTCCCATGACGAATTCCATATATATTGGAAAGGTGGAGAATGATGATGTAGTTTAGAACATAAGTGTTAAACACTACTGACAACACTAGTTAGTTACATAACATCCATAAGAATATGTATAAACATAATGGTATTAAAGTTGATTGTACCATGTGATAATAAATAACATAAATAAATAGAAATCGTAATTAATCCATAAATATCACAAAGAAATATGTGTAATTTTTATGCTGCTATTGAGACTATTTGATAAATGGATATTGTATTGACTCTATGACAGTCTCTTTAACACATACGAAGTTTATTATAAAAGGAGGGTGGACACGAGGTGTGGATCATTCTATTAATACCAGTGTAAGACGTTACTCTGCCCGAATCTGTTCTGAAGTTACATAAGTGTAGTACCGTGAAGGTATATAAGTACATAATCCGATTAATTAATCGGAGAAATAAATAAATTATTTTAAAAAAGTGTTACTTTTGGCCATCCAACCTACTTCTGGAACATAAGTGTAAATGACCTTTGTTATTTATTTGATTCTAAAGACAAATATTTGTAGTTCTTGTTTAGGAAAATATTGATTTACGTATTTAAAGAATAAATGTAGTTTCAAACTAAAGGTCGGTATTGAAATATTTTAAAATGACGAGCATTAAATCAGTTTGACGTCAAAACTAAAACTTCTTACTTAGCCGAAGTTGTTGCAGGATGCAGCATGATTTATCTTAAATGTCGACCTCAATAACTTCGGAAGTTGTGTTCGCATCTCATCCAATTCGCACAACACTGATGCTTCTTTTCAATGTGGTTTTAATGGTTATTAATGGATCAAAGTGTTGCTGCAATCTTATGTGTAGAAAGAGTCTCAAACCTCTATTTTAAATTTAAAGGTACTTTGAATAGAGAGCTGGTCTAAAATCTGTCTTTAATTTAAAGGTGCTTCGAAAATTTTGTCGAGCCATTGTGTATATTCATTTCTCTGTTATAGATGTAGTTTTTTTTTATAAAAATGTGAATTAATCAAAGGGTGACCGAACTTCACATACTAATGTTTAGGGGCCCCTTCCCGAAATTTCGGGATTCCGTTCAATTCACGGCCGGCATTAGTTTCAGGACCACGTATCCCGGTATTACACACTCTAGTCGGGTAGAAATGCGTGTTTAGATATATCACCTCTTACTTTATACACAGCGGCACGAACATTGCTGTTATACGGTAGAATTATACGGGAAAGTGGATACCACAGTACAAGTTGCATCAAAATATTCAGAAAGGGCGTGTATCACTTACAGTTGTTTTCAACTATGCTCCATAATGGGAGGCTCTCAGTAAACAAAAGAGCCAAAAAGTGTGAATTGAGTTTTGTCATAAGGCCACTCGGTTTATAGCCACTCGCTTAAAAGCCTGAA
This sequence comes from Cecropterus lyciades, assembly GCA_002930495.1. Taxonomy (NCBI): domain Eukaryota; kingdom Metazoa; phylum Arthropoda; class Insecta; order Lepidoptera; family Hesperiidae; genus Cecropterus; species Cecropterus lyciades. Next base: position 2,514,611 of record MOOZ01000282.1, read on the forward strand.
GTTCGTTCGTTTTAAGTTCTCGCTTAAAATTCGTTGTTTCAGCGTTTCACCACACTCAACATAAAGTACAAAATTAAAGCGAAATAATTTTACGTTGTTCCCGGCGCCGGTTTACGCGTGTATTCTTTATAATTTAAGGAAATTTGGTTTATTTTGTGGTTATTAAGAGTTACGCTGGAGTACGTTTCTTTATTAGGTTTATATTTTATCTAAAAGACAAGTGTTTTGTAGCGCGTGTTTTAAGTTTATTTTTACTTAAATTCGATAAATAAAGCAACCTTTTTCTTCTATAACTAATTAAAAGCGGAATATTAGGCTGGAAGCGCTCTGAACTCATGTCGGATAACGTGACACTATATTGGTCTCTGAAAAACAAAGTAATATATCGTAAATGCAAGGCAAGATACTGGAGCTCTAACTTCATCTCCTTGTTAGAAACAATATGGTATACATAAGAAAAAAAGAAATATATATATAACTGAAAAAAAAAAACTTATATGTTTTTTTGTTTTCCTTTGTTTTCTTTAAGTACAATTAAATAAATGTAACATGATATTATTTCGGATATTCTCAGTTGAGGTATTGTTCTCATCCAGTGGTACTGTACGAAAAAATATTGTAACTCTAATTGGATGCTTTCCGCCGTAGGCATATGCAAAATAAACACATTTCACCTAATTTTTTAGCAAATTGACTGCCTTTTCATGATGCGATTAGGTAACGTCTAATTATGATTGTAATAAGTACAAAATTTTTCATTTACTTTTCTTTAACATAATTGTAGCATTCATAATCTAGGCGTTTTTGAACCTATTTCATTGAATCATTCTAGTTAACGTTTAACTTTTTCAGCTCTACTATATACTACTCATTCGCTAAACATTTGTAGTGATATATTCAACAAACGTTCACGTAACATAAATACCGCCCTGACCACTACCCAGTTAACAAACAAACATAAGAAATATACTTTGGATTTTTATTCCGTCGGTGGTGAGGGTTTGCGGTAAAACGGCAACGCGAGGCGCGCCTTTGAGTTAACATTTCTCATTTTAATTAAATTTCAAAGTTGAATATTTTCTCCGGGAAATGCAAAGTTGGTACAAATTGGCAACGGGCGTGCATCGGCGTTTGCATCAATTTGTAACCTCGCATATGTTGGCGTATTTCTTGTTACGTTACTTTGAGAAATTGTTCTGATGTTTAATTAAGGGTCGTTTCACACACGCTCCTTTGAAATTTAATTCACTTTGTGAATTATACTTACATTTTATTTGGCTGACGAAATATCTCGACTTGGACTGTCTAGTAGTACCTGTAGTCTGTAGTCTGTAGTTACCTTCCTTCTATTTAGTAGTTAGTTACTTTACTTTGAGAAAATGTTCTCTTGTTTTATATACGTTTCTTTGAAATTGAATTTACTTTGAGAAAAAATCCTTCAAATTATGTGGATGATGAAGTACTCGGACCTTATTGGAGTATCTACTGAACATATAGTTCACCTGGTGTTTCTGCAACCTATAGACTTTGAATAGATCGATCTTAATCGCAGACGTAACCATCCCTGAGGACGAAACTGTATCATTACCTGCTGGTCTCCTTACTGCACCAGATTAACGGTGAAATTTCAGCGCCAACTTATTTTTATAATTTAAATACTGCCATACATTGTTTTTGCGCAACTGTGATCATTTTAATACCTATCCGATTGATATGTATACGTAATTGATAAGATAATTGAATGAAACAAAACAGAAGATCTATAAAAACGCAAAAGAGATGTGTAAATTGCAGATGAATCAAAGAGTGCAAATCGAAATTGTTCACAATTATTTTTACTTTTGAATACGCGAATACCGTGAATAAGACTGCATACAAAATTTCACGTATATAATGTCAAAGTAACATATAGCTTGATTATTGCTAATTATCTATGCAAATATGAGTGTGCCATTACGCAGTCTCGGAGCTTAAGTGCTGTTGTACACATGGAAAACCCCTTCAGGCGTGTTTTTATAAAAGCTAAAATACACTATACGAAGAAAAAAGCCTGCTCAATTTTACCCGAGAGCCTAATAGCTATCACGGAGGTATATTGCAATACAGAAACTGTTTTTGTTGTAATACATAACGTTTAGATTTTTTTTGGAGAAAAACGACACCTGTTGTCTTCTGTACATATAAATTAAATTGAGTGTCTTTGGTTTCCAAATACCTAACACGGAATTTTCACATGTTTTTTGGCACGATACTTTGATATATTTTCATTGAACATTTATGAGACAAGGCATAGTTGTCCTTCTCACTTACTGGTTGCAATTCGTACACTGCTAATTTTATAATATAAAAATTAAGTACCTGCCAGATGTTTATGAAGTAATTCAATTTCGATACCAATTTAATGAGATTTCTTTCAAATAAGAGAGTAAATGCAAACATCACAACTAAGTTGGAGTGTTAATTTGCAAGTTGAATTTAGATCCATGATACTTTCTTTATTTGGTTCATTTTCATCGTTTCGTTTTTATACGAGGCGACAATCTCCTCGAGAGAAGGAATGCATCTGTGATTGAACTTGGATAGAATCCCTGTTCTATATAAAATACCTTAGAGATGACCACGTATGGCAATGAATACTTATCATCAGATGGACTGCATGCTACTTCAATATTATTAACGAAATCGCAGGCGGTCTGAAAAATCGAATGAGGACTGTCGACAGAACTGTCGACAGAAAACATAAATAAATGTGTATGTGTTTCTATGTACGTACATACACAATATATCGACGCTGGAAAACAATCTTGTTGTATCTCGAAAAATATAACTTTACACTCGATCCAAAAAACAATTTTAAAAATATTATAAACTCTTAAATTGGTTTACTGGTATCTTATGTTGTGGAATATTGAATGATAAACTTAAAAATACTATATTTAATCTATAAAACCATTCCAAGATTAGTGTAATTGATTTTATATGCCGATGACTGAAATTCGTATTTTTTGAGATACAGCAAGATCGCTTTCCAGAGGCGATATACAGAGGTCTCGGTTACGGTAACAGTGTTGCGCGTTGAACGGTTTTCTTCGCGCTTCAAAAAAGTAAGCCTATTCGAACCTGTTTCCAATAGCCCCTTCCTACTTGGCTAGCGTTCGGCTTCCATCCTTGCATTATTATTCGGGCGGTACCCAGCGCATTAATCTCCGGTCTCAGATTTAATAACGTAACGATCAAAAACCTTCCAGTAGCTGAGTTGGAGTAATGGAATTATACCAATTTGGTGTTCGTGTTGATGATTAATTTGAAACCATTGAATTCCAATGGTGGGTGGAGTTCATCTAGAGTTAGATATTTAATAGTTTGATAGTGGTGGTGGTTGCAGCATTACTTTTACTCTCAGAATGCTCATTTTCATATGAGGTGACCATCTTAGTCTGTAATTGACTTCAGATAGAACTTCTTTAATCTATAAAATTGTTTATACGAGTAGATGTCATTTACCACTAGAGGGACTGCACCGGGGTTGCGGACGGCAAAAGCGGAAGATTGAACCGTCCAGTCAAGCAACCCCGGAAAGGACGGCGGTATGTGTGGTCGCATACCGTATAAAGAAGACGGTGCGGTGGGCCCAGCCGCTCACTTGGGTGAAGCCCGATGGGGCAATCACGCAGATGACTCCGGTTGTGTTCTTTTGAAGATCTCGGAGAATTTTTCGCAGCGTTGAGGACCAGGCAACCAGGGGGGTTTTATGGCGGTAAAAATCCCACATAACTTGGCATCGCTCCCACGGCGTCGAGTACCTTTTGAAGGTTTCCCCCTCGAGAACAAATAAAAGAGGGAGTGCATGCACATTTGCTATATTTATAGTTATATTATGAATAAAATCTGTGATTATTTAACCTGGATAACTCTGTTCTGATTTGGAGGGTGTTGTAAGGCAAATACACTAATGTGATGCATTCCAACTAGCCAAGGGCAGCGATGCGTGTGATTACCCTCTTGTTCCTATAGGATGTGAATGGAAAAAGAAAATGACACAGATACTCCTGCGTCCACATTAGGGTTTTTATCTTGGGTCATACGAGGAGGACAAGTACGTAGGTATCCAGAAAGAAATTACTTTGAATTCAAAATTAATCATTTGGGTGTTTGCCTGGCTGGGAATCGTACCGTACTCGTAATCGTGCAATTCTCTGTTAAACGGATATTATCACCGTTTTGCCACTTGTGTCATGTCCATCGTACCAAGGTCTCATTTACCTGTATATTGTAAAATATAAATCCGTGTAAAAAACGTAATCAAAACTACACTTACAAATAAATTCTAATGCACACGAACAAATTCACAAAGATTTTTCATGGAAAACACAAGTAAAATTGTTCAAAGGTCGACTGTAATCAAGACTCATTACTAGACTTCATTCAAAGCTGGAAAACTGAGAAATACGTCATAAAGTAGAATTACAAGTTTCATTTTAACGAAGCCCAGTAATAACCGTAGACAAGATGGACGCTCTTAAACATAACAAAGTGAAAGATGGCTCTATTTAAATATTAGGTAAGAAAGATAAAAGTATACTGTTACGTTTAAAGCACCTGTTGGAGAGCAAGAGGAAAACGAGTAACGAGCTTTATCGATATCGCTTCGTCTGTCTTTCTAGGATTACGAAGTTATAGATATAAAAATTGCGAAATATGTTTAGTCTTTAGTATAAGTGCCGAGTAAGAAATATAAAAACGGTTGAAGATAAAAGAGTAAAACGATGAATTAAATCTATTGATAACTTCTTTTTTATATTATGGAAGTAGCAAACGAGCATGCAGCCCATCTGATGGTAAGTGACTACTGCCGCCCATGAACATCGGTAATCTACCCTCCATCAGATCGAAGTCTCACCTAAGGTTAGCCACAGATGCGTTGCTACTCCTGAGGACTAAGATGGAATGCCTCGGCAAAGTATGTCTCCCTTACCACACCCTTCAAACCAGAACACAACAGCGCATAACACTGCTGTTATTAGGTAGAAATAGGTGTGGCGGTGATGCTTCCGGAGTCGAACGATAAAGAGTTCTACCACCTTCTTCTTATTACAAATATTTTATACAATTCGGTAACGGTTACAATTAAAGTTTAGAAAAGTAGTGAAGGATTGGAAGATAATAATTTTAATTTGTAAATATTTTCATCGTTCTTGTAGGTAATTATGAATAATAAAATTAGGAACTAAATTACCAATTATATTTTTATAAGCCTATGTTTATTTTAGATTTATTTTAGATAATACGAAATAATTGATTTATAAATGCGTGTAAAAGAGAATGTACACGTGATTATATTTATTAGCGTTCGCTTCTCTGTTCAGTGTGAAACAAGTCTGTAAAACTATCACGATAAAACGTTTTCATCAAGAAAGTGCCCCGGGCAAGACAGACGATTTTAATCTAGCCTTCGAGTTCTGCTTTGAAATAATAGACTCGTATGATGTTATTATAGACTGTCGAAGGGGTAAGATTTCTTAGTTTTATTCGGGCGATACCATATTCTTTTTGTAATGGAAGAAATGGATAGTACTGTTATCACGCACTAA
>MOOZ01000282.1:2557511-2578502 GCA_002930495.1 Cecropterus lyciades
AAAAAGCTCTTCATTGTATTTATTTTTATCAATGAATAATTCACTTCAATTTGTGACAAACAAATTAGATTGATAAATGAATTATATAAAAGAATTACAACGTGCTTTTCAAAGAACAAAAAGTGATAGTGTAACTTTGTCCTATTTTTTTGGACACGTAAGCTGAATAACCTCTACGCTAAGCCTAGCAAAGGTCAACATTTTCGTAGCTTTCCTTTTTCCCGCCCCCGTAATAGGGGTTGATTTTTCAAAGCCGCCCTATGTAGGGAATTAAGCCGCCCAATTACTTTTTACTGGTGCTTAATAACGAAGATTTGCTGAGTCAAACGGTAAAATAATATAATCCTTTACGATCTCTTTAAAAGCTATTTTATGTGATGAATCATTAAATTCAACCTTTTTGGCCTTTTTAATATTTAATGTGATCACGTCTAAGTAGTAGAAAGAAAATTGTTGAGCATACTTTCCTTTGAATGATAAAAAAGTTAAAATAATGTTATTTAACATTATTTACTAACTACGATCAGATCAGATCTGATCGTACTATATAACTACGATCAGAACTTCCTCGAGTAGAAAATGTTTTTTTTTTTTTAAAATTCCTTTATTTTTTATTATCTTTGGACATTTCAACCAATACATACATTTCATAATTACTGCTATTAACTGGTAGGAAAGTTAGTATTTATGTACGATGTGACCTATAAATTTAACTTTTGGTTAGACTGTTACAATGGGGATTAGGTGAGATACACATTATGGTCGACTCTTTTGTAGTGCTTAAATGACCTGCAGTTCTCTAACCACTTTATGACACGAAAACAATTGGACCGATTTACGTCCTTTCTGAAGTACGGCGTCGGTAATAAAACATAATTATTGTTCAAATATACAACAATTGTCCGCGTTCGTTGTAGCTTCACCTTTCAAACATGTAAGTCAACACATCGACTTAACGGTCGCAGGATCAAAAGAAGAAAATGTACTTCTTATAGATTGTACTTCATTATAAAATGGCTATAGAAAGTACATTTGCTCACATCATTTATTGTTACTAAATCCATTTGCTAAAGTCTATTCATTCTTTCATTCAAGTCTAGTCATTCAAAGACATACAAAAGACAAAGAAAGATATAAATCTAACTTTATAATGAAAATAGCTAAAGACTTACATTAATTTAGTTCTTTGTACAGCTTACCTAGATCGGTAGATGCATCTAGGTCATTAGGTCCATTGTGAGCATTGCATTGTTGGGCATGTTGTTTCAGCCTTTTGTGTTGCGGCTGAAGTGCACAATGTGAGGAGATTTATGAAGTTTGTTTATTATTGCCTCCTTTGTACTTTCTGTAGTTCTAATTGATGTTTCATTTAATTAATGATTTATTTTCGTCCACCTGTTCTTGAACGTCACGGTCAGTCAAGGACATCTGAAATGTACAAATAAATAAAATTAAAGTGTTTGTTTATTTCATCAAAATAACCGATATTCACTAGTGCATATGAAAATAGGTATATAAGATACTTAAAATAAAAAGTCAATTACAATTTTTTTGTCTCTCTGTCTGCTGTCTGTAACGGCTGGACCGATTTTGATCGGATGAGTACTTCAGCTAGTGTTATAAGGCTTAACTTAGGCTACTTCTTTTTGTAAAAAGAATGTTAGGGTTACCCGTTAGGGCACAAAAAATCATAACCAAGCGCGCTTCACACGCGCTGAAATTTGATTTTATAAATGTTTTTGGGAATATTAGGAAAGCGTTGGAACGATTTTTGCAATAACGTATTTTGGCATTCGATTTTAGCTGAAAAATGATAAAAAATAAAGCGCTTTTACTATTCTTGGCACAGAAAATCGACTTGCTGCCTCTCAGGGGCACTGTAGCCTATTTTGTATATCAGTTTAAATGGGGACATCCTTGCGTTTGGTAGATAGCTGCAACTTGGCAGTGCAGTACATTCCGAGTGATATATAATCCATTGAAACGCAACCAGCCATGTTTTTGATACATTGCAGGAGTCGGCATAAAGAATTTATTTCTGTACCGTGAATTTTTAGATACTTCGTTATTGGTTATGTGTTTAGGGTATTTTTGTATATTCGTTTTGTTATTTCTAAATCATTGCGGATAATGATAATGTCGGGTATTGGGCAGGATGGAGGAAAATATGCGGAAGGAATTATTAAACTATAGGATTACATTACGACGCAATTTTTATTAATTTTAGTTAGATATGTTTCTAAATATTTTAGTTTAAAACATAATTATATATATAATTATAATAATAGCAAATTATTTTATTATATTCTGTTTTTCATATTAGTGACTTTTTGCATAATTTTATCATACGGCAAAACATTCATCATAATTGACCCGTTGATATAGAAAATGACTACTAGTCTGTACATCTCTTTGAACTTACTCGTATATGGGTTCAGATACGAAGGCCATTAAATGCTAAGTAAACGATTGACAATTAATTTGTTAATGTAATGTATGAACAACGACAAGCACTAATTATAGAACAGGGATTTCAATCAAATAATATTATACGGCGAAAGGAAAAGTATATACAGTTTTCATACCTATATTAACTATTTACCAATATATGCTCCACTTGGTAAAATTTCATTCAATTTGAACAAGCAGTTTAAGAATTGTAACTTGTCTAACTTTCTTAATTTTGTCACTCACTCACTGACTGACTGACCGATCATCAAAAGTCCAAGGCACTTCTAGCACATATATGTAGAACCTTCAAATTTAGAATATAATTAGTGTTTAGTGTCTAAATCAAGGGAAAAACTAAACATTTCATAATTTCTGTCCAGTTTTATTGATGTACCAACTGCGTGAATAACTGTGTAATCCTATTACATTTATATGGGATTACACGCAGTTAATTAAAGCCTCCGAGAAAAACACATAGAGAGAGGGAGCTTTGAGAGAAACTGTAGCTTAAGCTCAAGAAGTAGTACCGGAAAAGAAAAAGAGGAAGACTACCCACAAAAATAAGAAAACATCATAAGACAGAGGCTTTAAGAAAAATCGTTATTGATATTCTAGAAGTAAAGGTACCAAAGAGGAAAAATGTTGGACTCAACAAAAAGAAGTTATATGGCATAAATGTATTTACAATAAAATAATAACCGAACCAAAACATTGTCTTTTATTCTCACAAAAAGATAAAAGAATAGAACTCTTCTTCTTTCAAAACTAAACTATTCTAAATTTGTATAATATAATAAGTATAAAGAGTATTTATAAATAAGTTCGCCAGTGTATCAATATATTGCCACTCTTGAGAACAAAGATCATACCTAAATCACGAGGTATTCATACCTGTTCGCCGAAACGCTCGTTCGAGTCGTTCGAGAACCAATTCACGATAGAAGTAGTTGTGGATGTAATACTTTCTAAAGCATGTTTATATAACCTTTTGAATCCTATTTCACAAAAGCAAATATGAAACAAGTATATTAGCCAGTAAAACAAACTCTAAGTACTGAGGAGATATGAATATTCTCTCGTCTCCAATACCCCAAATATTTGCTTACAAGATAACAAACGCAACTTGACGGCTCCGTTATCGAGTAAACATCGGGTCTAGTGTAAACATCGTAACTCTAGGAAACCCTCATGCTACGAAATTCATCCTTAAGAAACTAGCTACGAAACTCGTACAAGTTGAACGTGTTTCGATCTAAGATAAATAATATCCATGACTTGAAACGTGCTTAGATTATGTTAGGGGTCTGATCTTATCGCGTGAGCGGCAAATTAATTGTGATATGAGGGTAAATATATAAACATAATAATAATAATATAATCTTTGGTTTGTATAAATCTAAATATACGTGTGGGTTAGATGGGCAAAATCCGGGCATCCAATACGAAAAAAAAATAAAAGCTATTCAAGAAATTATGGATTAGTCACAATAATGACTACAAAGCGTTTTTCATTTTAATATTAATAGTAAAACAGAGTAATAAAGACCTAAATTATGATATTTACTGTTTTCACATTCTGAACGTATGTTGAATTTTAAGTGATTAATTTATTATGTATATCAAGTTCATTTATTATGTCAATAAGTAATATAAAATATAAAACTTTGGTTTATAACAGATAACAATGAGCAAATATCAGAGAATACACACAATATTGTATTCGTAGCAATTGTCTACGACGTACGATATCTCGTAGCACTTGCCTTTTTAAACGTAGCAATTTATATGACATTGACACCGTGTAGCATATGTGTAGCACCGTATCGCCATGAATAGTGCCTTGACTTCGCGATGCTATTATTGTCATCGTATTTGTATTGCTTGCATGCATGTGTATTGTTGAATTATGCAAGTGTACAGGTAAATTAAGTTGTATTTTTACCTAAATTATTAAATGATATCTGAGCAATTCTCTATGTAGTTTTATGCACATTTTTTGTTCATTATATAAAATATGTAATTGCAAACATGTTTGAGAGGTTTTTTCTCTCTTTATCTTAGAAGCATGTGTGTGTTGTGTGTGTACATACATGCTTGAGTTCGTGCATGCGTGTGTTTGCGTGCTTGCGTATGTCTAATGAAATCAGATGCAATTTTACAATACTTAGAAAATACTTATATTATACTTGTAGTTCTTCTCGAATGTTAAATTGTAAAATATTAGTGGATATTTCGTCTTCAAGAAATGCCTTTTTGAATTTTATTTCAAAGAAAATATTTTAACTATTTTGAAACAATTGAAAAGCTGCACAGGATAAGTTTAAGCGAGGATTCATAAAAGCAAGATGCCTGGAGCATTAATTTTTATCTCCGTCCCCATCCGGCCGCAGTCACGTTTCCTGCCGCAGCTGCCGGTTGCCGATTGTTACGCTACAAACCGCTATCGTGCTTCAATGAACGCTATTTACATTATTTCCTTTCATAGCGGAAGTTATCATTTTTCTTTAATTCTTTCCACATTACTTAGTGTAAAGGTCAAACGTAAGGAGTTCCAACTAAGTCCATAGGGGTTACAACGCAAATGTAGCTTACCCCAAGTTAGAATCTAATCTTATCTGGAGTTTATCTTATTTATCTTTGGTTTATATGTATCTAAATGTATGTGTGGGTAAATTGGGCAAAACAAAATAAAACCCGGGCATCTAATAAAGTGAAAATAAATAGGTATTATGGAAATTAGAGTGAAAGCGTTAGTTTTTAAACCGAAACTTTTGTACCTATTGACTTAAAGAAAATTGCAAAAAGTAACTTTGTTCTGTGTAATAATCTATGAGTTGCTTTCGAACATGTTTTATACTCATAATGCTTTCGTAGGTAATAATGGTAGGTGCCTTTGTATGCATCAATGGTAACCGTAGCATAAGGGAGATATACGGTGCGTTCCTTAAATATACACAAAGACCAAACGAACATGAATAATTCGATTTAATAAATCGAGATCCGTTTTATATTTCTACGATTTTTTTTTCACTTTAAGCAGAATAGAATTACCTATGAGATAATATGTGATATTAATATAAAAAAAATCGTAGAAAAACGAGCAAAATCTGCTTATAACACAGAGTGTGTTGTAGCCATAATAATAATAATAACTTTGTATGATTACATACTAATAATATCGCAAATTATACATTTAATATGTTACTGTCGATATTTACCTATTCAGATTTTTCGTATCGTGAGTAATCATTACATATTAAATTCAATTACTTTATAACTTTTTACTAAATGAAATGGCGATGGAGATTTATAACACATTTTAATGGTTTCAGACAAAAATACACTCGTTTCTGCTATCATGTTCATATGAAATATTGTTGAAGGTACCATAACAATCGACTTCCATACTTCCCCCTTTCAAGTTACCAGTTAATGGCAGTTTTGGAAGTAATATATGGCGTTCCTTCGTAACATTGTCGTCACCTCGCAAAGTTGTTCGCTTAGTTTTGACTCATTGCTGTAATTTTGTTATATTTATGAAGCTGTTTATCGCCATCAATTCGTATCGGCATTTTAAAGAGTATACACACTTTCTAGTTTGTCAGCTATGTACTAAAGCGAAGATAATATTTGTTAGGTATCCTTTAACTTTCTTGCTTTTTTTTATTTGATGTGAGTTCTTGTTACACTAAAACGAGAAAAAGATTCATAATTTAATGATGGTTTGAAAACTGCCTTCCATTGATCAGAGGTCGTTTTCCGATCCGGTGGTAGTGTAAGAAAAAATATTGTAAATGACAATTTGTAAGTGCCGTAGGCCTATGCAAAATAAAGACATTTCATTTCATTTCATTATAAACATCCTAACAGAAAGGTTATTGCTTTTTAGCAGCAGTATTAATATAAAATCTTCTTATAATATATATAATAGGTTTCCAACCTATTTAATCCCATAATATAATTATTATTAGTTTTAATGTTTGAAATTTCTCTTACTATAATAAAATTGGTTCAATATGAAGTCCCTACTTTCAGTGGGCGTCGTAGAAAGAACGTCGTAAACGATTCAAACCCTTAGTGCCTATTCACACATATTACAACTACACCACAACGATAACCCCCGCACAGCACTGGCCGGATTCCTACAGACTTTTTGATTTTTTTTTTTAATTTGCGCGTAATGGCGGCCAATCAAACTCTGAAACGAAATTTGTAATAATATATATATAGTATGAATTTATTATATATAAACCCCAGCAGTAAAATATAATGAAATGAATTCTCATGGTCGACCTTTAAGTGTCCAAATCAGAAATTAGCATGGAATTGATCATATCGAAGCTACGTAGCAATGCGCAACCTTGCAAGAAAGATCCACATCGCAAGAAAGGCGACTCTATCACAAATACAGAGTTTTTGTACACTCCAAACTATAATGCAGCCGCAAGAAACTGCGGCTGTGATATTATACTAGGTGACAACTTCTTACCCCCTTTGTCGCTGCCGTGTCGTGTGGCTGAGGAATATGAATGAGAACTTAGACAGTACACTTTTACAGACCCAACGCAGCTGCAAGTAACTGCAGCGAAGCTATCACACAACTGCTTGCCTACTTTCAGTCGCTGCGACGCGGTGTGGTTGTGATACTTGTGAATAGGCTCTAAGATAGAAGACTTTTAATGAGTTATTATAGAACAGTTCGGTACAGAATTAAATTTTATACCTTATTTCATGAAGAGCTTAGTTGCCGAGAGAAAGTTTATTTTCTAATTTTACACTTCAACGCTCTCGCTTAATTTAATCACTTATAAAGGTTTATTTTGTAAATTAAACTTCTACTGACTTTACGAACTCATTTTTTATTCATTTTGTTGAAACAGTTAACATAGGGACGTTTCGTCTTCATCTAAGGGCGTACTCTTTGAATAAAGTTGGTAACAGGTAAACGATTTATTTTATTATATAAACACAAAAAAGGCTCGAAGTTAACGTTATTAAAAATTTGTTCGACGGTGACGATCATTATTTACATAGCAAATCATGGATTGTCTCATTTATCGAATAAACTTGCTAAGGTACTTGTCTCATCGCGAACGATACATCTCTTTCGCTTTGTCCATTTAGTAATGTGAATTATGATTTACCAAACCACATAAGAGCAGAGAGATAGGCCTCTTTTTGCTCTTTCTTTGAGGATTAAAATCCGTATCCAGCAATGGGACTTCTTAACAATGGAAACCTTTTTTACCCGACCCGAAAGAAGGGTAATGTTGTTAAGGGTAACGAGCGTATGTATGTATGTTTGTTTGTTTGTGTGTATGTCCATTTCTTTGGCACGCGCTACCGCCCAACTTGACCAGACTTGACGGATTGTGATGTATGACGTATGAATAGAATCGTCTCATTTTGGAAAATGTGACGATTCTATTCATACGTCATACATCATAGGCTATATATTTTTTAAAAATGGTGCCCAGAAATAGAGGAAAAGGGGGGGAGGAGGAACGATTATTTTTACTATTTCGTTTTAAGCCGTCGGGTTTTTTGTTTTGTTCCGATGTTGCTAGTTTTCCCATTGTTTACAGGACTTAAAAACTGTCTGTCGGCCGCAGTTCTTATTTTTATGTACATAATTCTATATAATAATATGATATACAGTTTACGTGATGTTTGCAATAGTTCTTTCCTGCTAGGACATGTTTCACCGTAACCAATCTTGAAAGGACGTTCAGTAAACCCTGTTCTGTATGAAGTTGCTTCCAGATGAACTTACCAACAAGTAGAATGCATGCTCGTTGGCTACTTCAGTCCTATAATAATAAATACATAAGATTGTTACAAAGCATGATTTTGAAGGTTCGACTCCGGAAGCACCACCGCCACATCTATTTCTGTCTTATAACAGCAGTGTTATGCGCTGTTGTGTTTTGGTCTGAAGGGTGTACTTTACTGGTAAAAGATACACACTTTTCCGAGGCATTCCATCTTAGTCCTCAGGGATAGCAACGTATCTGTGGCTAACCTTAGGTGAGACTTTGATATTACCTAGGGCTGATTGCAGATGTTCATGGGCGGCAGTAGACACTTACCATCAGGCGGTCTGCATGCTTGTTTGCTACTTCCATGCTATGAAAAAAAAATAATCGCTTTCGGTCGGACAGGTCAATCACTCGAAAACAAGTTGCTTGACTTTGAGTAGCAAATTAGGAAGTTGTTACCTTGTTATATTTCTTAAACAATGTTATTTGCGCGAAACTCGTTCAGTGAGAACACACGTGTTATAATGGAGTTTTGTTCTTGTTGTTCTTGATGTCAGATGTTATTTCATTTGTTTATGTATACTGTAAAATACCTACGAAGTGTTAATAATAGTGTTTAATTAACTTAACCGATATATTGATAATAAACACAAGTTTCGAAGAGTAGTCGAAGAAAAGTTAAGAAAAAATGGTTTTCAAGAGTAACACTTCATTTTCCAATATCGTTTCAACTTTAAGTAGGCGATAAATGTTAAACTCGTTGCTGTAGTTTATGCGGTATTTTTTTAACCCAACCTGGTTACGCCCGCGGTTCCGTCCGCTTCAGTCACGTTTACCACGATAATGAGTATCCTGTGTCAATCTAGGCCATAGACCTGGCCAGATTTTTGCGTGAAAAAGAAAACACACATACATCTTCAAAAACTTTCGCATCTATAATATTAATAAGAAGATAACATCTTCCTACTTTTTGTTTTACTGTTTTTGATGAAATCTCGAAAAATATGAATTTTGAGTTATTTCTTTTTTTGAGCAAAGGTGCGATGTCTTTCATACAGCATACGTTATAATTAACGCAACATTACATAGCCTATAAATGTTGGTAACTGGTACAAATGGCGGGTAATAACATGTTCAGCGGATATGCGTTCGGAATTAATTAATTTCTCGGATACAGCTCTACATTGTAATGCTTTGTATTGGCCTACTATCATTCGGCGGGTATTTTTAATCAAGAGTAACGACTCGTGTGGTTTTAGGAAATGTTCGTTTGAAAAACAACTTTTTACTATGAGCCTACATTTCAATAGTTATTTGTGATGTGTGACACAGCATTCACTCAAGTAAAAAATATACTACCAGAGACGACTTTTATATAAAATAAATAATTATTGTATTTAGCACCAAATGATGAGTTAAACTTTCGACGAGTTCAAATTTGAAAAACCATGTGGTAAATATTCTGCCACGCAGGTTAACATAAGGTGAAGTTACCATATTAGTCGCTAATAATATAGTTGTCGGATGGTTTAAATATGGTATCTAAGGACATTGCTTTGTTGCCGAATAGAGGGAATACACGTCATCCCATGA
Organism: Cecropterus lyciades; assembly: GCA_002930495.1. Classification (NCBI taxonomy): domain Eukaryota; kingdom Metazoa; phylum Arthropoda; class Insecta; order Lepidoptera; family Hesperiidae; genus Cecropterus; species Cecropterus lyciades. The sequence continues at coordinate 2,567,315 of MOOZ01000282.1, forward strand.
CACGAGTATATCCTATGCTATCAAGGAATTTATTAATTGAATCGCGCCGTGTGGTGTCGACCTTAGATAGCACCACTCCCTGTTTTCCCGTTCATTTTGTACTGACTTATAATGACTGAGGAAAAGAATCAGGAACAAATCTAGGAGATGAGCGTCGTCTTCCTGCGAAATATCGACACCCAGTGCGGTCACAAACTCGCATTAACGCGTGGTGACACTTGGCAAAAACCCCCATTAAAGGACGCCTGCGACGACTTTAATGGATTGATGAATAGCTTACGTATTTATAGTAAATTGCAGTCATAAATGTATACGTACATCCAGGGAGAATTAAATAATCCTCAATATTCAATTTGTATGCAAAATTCAATATAAAGCGTTCTATCGATAGCGTAAAGAGAATAAATAATACCAGCTGAATAAAGCTGCAGAAGCTCGCGTACGTATTAAATAACAAATTGAAACGAAAAATTAATAACGAACAAATAAAATATTCTCTTTTGAGCGTGCATTGATATGTAAATGCGATGCAACTGTTCCGCCTGTCAATTAATGCGAGTCGTTATTCATCGGATAATTCATCAACGGAGTTATTGGATGCCGATGTTTGTTTTTGTTTATTACATTTTTAGTAACTAGTAGACACTTTGCACTGACCACTCGTCGGGGTCACTGTAGAACTAAATGTAGAAAAAAGTGTGTGTGTGCAATTTACATCAGGGATGTGATGGAGCTCCTTAACTGTAACCGAAACTATCGGATATCCGAAACAACAAAATATCCGTAACTGCAAACGTATCCGATATAAAAGTTTCGGTTGATTTCGGATATGTTTTAAGACATGTTTTCTTAGTTTTAGTAAATAACACTTAGAATTGATCAAGTAGATATAATATTACATCTGACATGCAAATAAAACCAGTTTATTACCTATTTGTAAATCATATTTCAAATTCGTTAAAAATACAATATCCGTAACTGTATCAAAAACCGGTATAATATTATTTCTATATCCTTATTAATATCCAGATCCGAAATTTTATACCCATATCTTCCCTAATTCACACCGCAGAAGTAAAATTTCTGAAAAGTAGCTTTGAGATGGATCCGATCTCTTCTCCGTTTACTCACGTAATATATGGGATAAATCGTAAATGGTGACCGTTTTTTATTTAGGAAACGTAATAAACTCGTAGTAATGACGGTGATTGTCTAATCTTATTTTTTTTTGTAACTGTGCACTTAGTATGATTTTATTTTATTTATTTATTCGAATAAGTTTCCTCAAAACGATTACCGTTTCCGTTTTCGCCCATATATAGCAATATATATAGCACGTTTACGTTTTCTTTTTTAGCCAAACCTGGCAATGTTGAACAAAAACGTAAACGTTGATTGCTATGAGAAAACGTAATAAACTCGTACTAAGGGCACTATACGAATATATTCCACTGGGTCCCGATATGAGTGGAGTGGCGCAGATTAGGGGAGGCCTATGTCCAGCAGTGGACTTTCAAGGGCTGATGGATGGATGATGGATGGGTCCCGATATGAAAATGGATCACAACAATCATCATGAATTCGCACGATAACATGAAATATTTCTCCAATTTTTTTCTCGGTCGAACAAATAGGTATTCTTTCCTTCACGGCCACTTGAATTGATTTATTTTTGGGATTGCCACGTTGTCGAACCTTTTATTACTTGTAAAGAGAAAGAATCTCAGAGTTTCATAGTCAGTAAAAAATGGATCAACGCTTTCTACACTCATAGCCCCACATTAGGATTTTCTCCTGTGTTGTGGGTGCCATGGACACACAAAGACGAATACACAAACACCCAGACCCAGAACAGAAATCTAAACTCATCATTCAGATGTCTGTCGGGGATCGAACCCGGGACCCACTGCGTGTCAGACCGGTATAGTGACCGCTTCACCACGCGTGTCGTCAGATACGATACGATAAATAATGTCGTTATTAAACAGTTTTATATTGTTTGATATCTTCTTAAAGATCATCCCACATCAATTCGGAAGGACTTTGGCGTTAAACCAGGTTGCTGGCCCGTAGAGCTGTGTGATACATACAAACAATCTAATCATGTGATGGCCAAGTCGATCTATTTATTTTAAACGTGAAGATTTTCAATATTGATCTGATAATGACTTACGTAATAACTTAGGACAGAAGGTACCTTAGGTAGGGTCTGAATAAATTAACCGACTTGGTATTACATGGATCTCACAACTTTTTACGGTAGAAAACTGAGCTGCGAGACATGGTTTTTTACAGGATGTTATTGATGGCATTACATTACAGAAATTATGAAATGTTTAGGTTTTCCCTTGATTTAAACACTAAAAACTTATTACATTCTAAATTTGAAGGTTCTATGTCTGCTAGAAGTCCCTTGGACTTTTGATGATCGGTCAGTCAGTCAGTCAGTCAGTGACAAAATTAAGAAAGTTTGACAAGTTACAATTCTTAAACTACTGGTTAAATGAAATTTTAAATATACCGTGTTTTATCCACAACGAAGTTATAGGGGGGTCGAAAAGGGCCTGAATTGCTTCAAGAAAAGGATGGTAACGGTCGTGCCGCTCTTCTGCTCGACTTGGCGGAGACACTGCTGTGCCCCCGCAGCAGCAAGTCGAACAATGAGAAACTTATGAAGAAATAGACGTACCTGCATACTGCATACATACGCTCGAAAAATATCAACCTCTGACAGAGTCGAGTAAATATTTAGGTTTCATTATATTAGACTCTTATTATCTCTTTTAGTTTTACATTTGTAATGAAATTAATATATATGTACAAATTAATATATAATAAATTTAAATAACGAAACTAATTTAGTATTACAAGTTGAAATAATTCCGGTAATGTTCGATTCTAAATGAAATAAAAATACAGTAATTCCTTATCCGATCTTACAATAGTATAAAGTTCTCGTAACTGTTTAATACTTTTTATTGAAGCGTTATGACAGCAATGCTAGTTCTATTCGAAAAAAGTATATTGAATTTTATATGCATTACATTATAGACACAAAGGTACTAAACATTTCAAAGGATGTTTCTTTGAATGTTCGGCATAAAATTGGTGTTATTTTTATTACAAGTTTTATTTCATTGTAGACGAAAGATGTTTTATAAATATTTTATTTATCCTATGTAGGTAAGCTTTTAGAAATTGATTACTACTACGTTACATTTTTATATTACCTGTGTTCATAATTCTAATCAAACTCAGGGAGGTATACTTTTCCGAGGCATTCCATCTTAGTCCACAGGGGTAGCAACGCATCTGTGGTGTAAGCTTAGGTGAAACTTTGATCTTACCTAGGGTTGATTACAGATGTCCATGGATGGCAGTAGCCACTTACCATCAGGTGGGCTGCTATGCTATAAAAAAAAAACACCTAGTTTTTATTCGACTGAGTCACAAGGTGGGTAATGTTTTTCGAGCGTATTTATGTATATCCATTTTTTGACACGCTCTAAAGCGCAAATGGCTTGACGAATTGTAACATATGACAAATCGTAGAAAACTTCTTTGTTCGCAGAGGACTTAGTGTAACATTGGCTTTATAATTTTTAAATGTAGTTAATTAAAAAAATATGGTAAATTATTATAACAATATGGGTATCAAATGGAAGCTATATTTTGTTTTAATAATAATTTCTTGCTACGTACCTACGCAGTGGAATTGATTTAAAATGATAAATAACACTTTCTACACTCATAGCTCCAGAATAGGATTTTCTCCTGTGTCGTGTGTACCATGTACACACAAAGACGAATACACTAACACCCAGACCCAGAACAGAAACCTAAATTCATCATTCAGATGACTGTCTGGCTGGTATCGAACTCAGAACCCACTGCGTGTCAGACCGGTATGGTGACCGGTCCGCCACGCGGGTCGTCAATGTGTCAATTGACGACTATTTATAATCAAGTTCAAATCATTTGTGATATTTATGTCCATGTACAAATAGAACTGGAATTCTGTTGAATTCCGATCTTAGATGAGGCGTGATCTCTAAGGACCATGTCGGCAAGCCTTATACAAGAAATAAGAAAACAGCGAACCTTAAATCAGAAACGGAAACTAAATTTAAAAATGTCAAAAACTGCGAAGAGTATCATCATGTGCATATTCGAATCGTTGCTATCCATTTTTGATATTTGAAAAATTCCGACAGAAATATGGAATTTTGGATATTGGATAGTGATGGAAGCGGAGTGGAAATCCTGCACGAGTGGCCGGTCACTCTCACAGCCTCTCAATATTTACCGGTATGGACGTAAACACTGACGAGTGCTCTTTTAACCGGATGGTTAAATGGTATTTTTCAAGTGTTGTTATATTGGACATGTTTTATTGTTTTTGATTATGTGCAGAAGAGAGAAATGTATTTTATATTTCAATGGTTTAAATTGGAAGTGCCTTTAAACTGATTTAATCATTATATATTGGACAGTTTGGGAAAGTAACATAAGTTCCCGTTATTTGAGATTAGAATGTGCAAAAGGAAGATAAAATTACCGCCGTTATGGACATCTGTAAGTAACTTTATATAGCACAGGGGTTCTATCTCCAATGGGTCACAGATGCGCTGCTACTCTCGAGGACTAAAATGGTCACCTCAAATATAAGGGTGTCAGAAATCACACCCTTCCACCAAAACGCAAAAACCGCTTCACGCTAGCAATAGGTGTGGCGGTAGTGCCTCCCCGGTCGAATTATATTGGTAAAAATGCTTAAATACATATGTACTTAATTCTGATCATCATACTCACTAGAAGAAAGCTTTATTTTACGGTTCCTAGTCCAGAGTTGCACAAAGAGATTGCAGAACATATAAATAAAACAGTGTAAATACACATACAGTATTGAATATCCAGCGCAGCGCTAGCAGCGCTGTTTGTTGTCAGCAATCCGCTTGAAGCGCTGATGTTTACACTCCGATCTCAAACAAGGTTCTACCTCGTATTTTCTTTTTATGCTCGCGAGTGAGTAAATTCTGGAGTGTAAAGTAGAACTAGTAACTCATTTGCTGTAGTTTTAGACCCGTATTTGTTTTCATCGATAAAAATGTCAAGTTCTTGTATCTTGATTTGGTAAATTTTCTTTTTGTACTTTAAAAATAGCTAAGTAGCGAATAGGTTAAAAATGTCGATAAAGGTCAGACCAACTGTTGTTAAGTGGTCACTGCCGCCCTTGACAATCTATACTGATTTTAATTGGAAGTAATTAGTCTTATAACAGTTGCTTTTCTTTTAAGACTAACCAGAGAAAGCTTATATTGAAATATCCTAAACCTTAACCTTATCTTCATAGTAAAACCCCATTGTAGTCATAGCATTAGGTACTTTCTCCCAGAATTCTACTGTACTAAAATGAAAAAAAAAAGATTCTGACCGAAACATAGCGTAAAAGTTACATATAAAATGTCTCATCGGCATAAACACTGAGAAAATAGAACAATCTTGTCTACAATAATATAAAATTCCACCTGAAGTGACATTTTCAACTCATGGGCCATTTGTCACGTTTATCGCAGTGACAACGGGACGTTATCGGCGAGTATTGCGTTACGATTGTCAACACTTTTGTTTTACGAAGTCTCATTGAGATGGGAAATAGATCCAGAGGAATGATTATATGATTTTAGTCTTAAAGCATCTGTTAACGGTGTCATTCTGAACATGAAGTTGGTAACACAGCGGATCTTATATAAAAGTCTCAAAATCGATTTTCGATATCATCTCTATTTGGAAACCGGTTAAATCTTAGATAAAACCCCAATCCCATTTGGGGTTAAAGATTTCACACACACAATCTAAGTAGGTAAAGCTGAATCAAACCTACCCTCAGTGGGTGAAGGTCTAGTTGAAGTGGTATCTGCAACTCGTGGACCATCTATCACGTTTATCGCAGTGCCGATGAGATATTATAGACAAGTATTAGTTATTACGTCACGATTGCCAACACCTGATTTTTGTTGCGAAGTCTTATTGAAATTTATTGATTTATTTAATACATAGACTTAAAACTAAATCACAGGTAACCCCAATTCGTTAGTGCACCTATTTTCTTATTAACGATTGAAGTAGACAATGTTGAATTAGCAACACGATAATCATTTCTACATATTCAATACAAAATTACAATAACGCATTCATTTAAATGTCATCAACAAACGGCAGTAAAGCAACAATAATAAAAAAGTCATGCAAATATATCAATGCATTATACAATTATACAATTAATTCAAAACAATGTCACAAATTTAATTAACTATAAAACAATAATTTAATGTCAACCAATAACTATTAAATAAATTGAAATGTGAATTAGGACCAGATTATGCTATTCTGGCCTAAAAGCAGCTGCATTATAAGTGTCGTTCCGCTTTAAAAGGTGGTAATACAGCTATGGAGACAACTATCCTTGGTATTAACTTACACGTCAGAATTCGTAAAGACGAAATCCGTAGGAGTACGAAAATTACCGGCATAGCTCTTAGAATTAGTAGACTGAAGCGGCAATGGGCAGGCACATAGTTCGAAGGACGGATAGAAGTGTCCTCGAATGGAGACCACGTCTGGGCACAGGAATTATAAGCCGCCGACCGACCAGGTAAACTGCTGACTTGAAGAAAACGGCAGGTAACCGCTGAATTCAGGTGGCTTAGGACCGGTCGAAATGGCGCAAAGTATGAATGGTGAATGATGAATGGCTGAAATACAGAAAATTTTACAAAGAGCTTATACTATTCTATTTCATCATCTTCTTCAATCGCTACTTGTGTCAATCTTAGGTAAATCTCAATTTTAATTTTAAGTTAAAGATTTCATACACAACATCTGGGTAAAAATAGGACAAACCTATTTACCCTGGCGAAAAGTCTAGCTAAAGTGTTATCCGCAACTCGTGGGCCATTTGTCACGTTTATCGCAGTAACGACGGGACGATATCGGCGAATATTGCGTCACGATTGTTGACACCTACTTCTTGTAGTAGTCTTATTGAGTTGCGAAATGATTTCAGAGGAATGATTATGCTATTTTCCACTTCATAAAATGGTAGAACCAGTTTAGTTCGGACCGCGGAGGTATCACCGCCACACTTACTTTTAGCGTGAAGCAATTCTTGCATTTCGGTGGAAGGGGGTGGTTGCCGGCTCAGTCACATATGAGGCGACCATCTTAGTCCACGGGAGTAGCAACGCAACTGTGATCAACTTTAGAAAGAACCCCTATCTATACTATTATTATAAAGCTGAAGAGTTTGTTTGTTTGTTTGTTTGAACGCGCTAATCTCAGGAACTACTGGTCCGATTTGAAAAATTCTCTCGGTGTTAGATAGCCCATTTATCAAGGAAGGCTATAGGCTATATATCATCATGCAAAGACCAACAGGAGTGGAGCAGCAATAAAAAATGTTTCAAAATCGTTTTTTTTTTCTAATGAGAGCTTCCGCTGCATGCATAATATTTATATATGTCACGTTACATTTCTTTTTAACGCGGGTGAAACCACGAGCTCAGCTAGTTCTATATAAAATTTCTCACAGACGTTCATCGGCGGCAACTTGTTTGCTACTCCAATTTGATAAAAAAAAAACAGCAGAGTTAAGTGCTGCTGTTTTCAAGTTTGAAGGGTGTCAGATCTACCTTTCTCCTTCCTCGTATAAATGTAGCGATAGTATACATGAGGGCATGTATACTATCGCTACATTTATACGAGGAAATCTCACTGAAACTCTTATTCTATTTGAGGTTTGTTACCGATGTACTAGACAAGATAGATTACTCTCCATCAGAACAGATGGAGTGCATTGTTTATCAATTACCAAGTGAAACTGCTTTAGAATCGTGATTCGAAACTCGATGAAACGAAAATACATCACGATTAAGAAACAAACACATAAATGTATAGGATTAACTCGGCGTGAGCTTAAGATGGAATACCTTACACAATATTTTCTAGGGCTCTTCTTTGTGCGATACTTCGAAGCGTAAAATATATATTTATTATTTATGATTATTCACTTTTGTGGTGTGTGTGTTGCACACTCACACTTTTTTATTAAATAGGAGTAACCCTTCTAGCGTCAGATGGTTTTTGAAGCTGTAGAACTTTAGATTTATATGTGATGTTCAAACTTTGTCTTCAAGGACGTTTGTTATCTTCAGGTATATTTAGGTTTTGCGTAGGATTTCTTTACTTATTTTTCTCGGTTGGACCCTTTTGCCTTATCTCAAAAAATCCAAAGACCTTTACCTTTTAAATGGGAGTCTCATTAGTTATTAAGTCAGCAAGAAAGTTGTTACAGAAACAAATAACCTCATTCGGAGCAAACATATCGTTCCCAGGAGCACGGAGGGCTTGCTTGGAATTGTTCCCAAATCGGCCCTTTTTACACATGTAAGGCTTTTAATGAAGTTTGTGAGATATTACCAGATTGTATCTAATGCCTGTTTGTGGTTATCCTGAGTTGTAATTCGATATTTATCAAGACTTGCATTTATTTCAATTTTGCGTTGCGTTCAAATTGCGTTTCGGCCGTTGCATGAAATAAAATAAAAATAGACATGGCGCCTTTTCTTTATCAAACTGAAATAGCTGATAGACATACAGTTTTCATACACGTGATAGTGAGTGGTTACTGCCGCCTATGGACTTCTATAATTATTTTTTTATAGTATGGAAGTAGCAAACGAGCATGCAACCCACTTGATGGTAAATGGCTACTGCCGCCCATGGACATCTGTAATCAACCGTAGGTAAGATCAAAATCTCATCTAAGGATGCTGAAAACACACTGCTGTTATTAGGCAGAAATAGATGTGGTGGTGGTGCTTCCGGAGTTGAACCACAAAGAGTTATACCACCTTCAAACTTCAGATAGAACAGAGATTCTGTCTGAAGTCGATCACAGATTCGTTGCTAAACTCGAGGACTTAGATGTTCCTCGAGAGTAGCAACGCATGATATATGAGCGAGCGGAAACCAAACCCTTCCACCGGACCGCAAGAACGCTAGAAATAGGTACGGCGGTGGTACCTCCCCGGTTGAACTACACTGGTTCTATAACCTGGTAAAATCATAAGTACTAGATGTGCTATATTTTTTATAAGTTCTTTTTTTACTCCACATTGAAAAGATATAGTTAGGGTTGAAGCGTACCCGAATGCGTCAGAAGTTGACTGATGTTTTTATAATGGATGTTTATACTATATATCTATGTATGTCGATTTCTTTGTCATGCGTTACAGCCCAAACGAATTTGACGGATTTTGATATATGACAAATCATTAGAATAATTTCAGTTTGCAGAGTGACATAGGCTATATAATTAAAAAAAAAAAAAATAGGTAAAGGAACGACTTTTATTATCCTTACAGTACGAGTATCAAATGAACTTTAATAAATAGACCATTCCAAATATATCATAAAATCTGTATGTTACTATTTTAACGAAAACTCGTATTTATAAGAACAAAAAACCGACTGCTTAAACCAATTAACTGATACTAAAAGCATACAATCGGTTTTAAGCAGTCGGATTTATTATTTTATTATTTAAAAATGTTACTTGTTACTCATACATTCCTCCCATATTATTGAATTCACTATGATTACACCACTCAAAAGAAAAGTAAGTAGGCGAGTCCGTTAACATTCAATTACGTAATAGAGAATGTCAGAGCATTCTTTCACGAAATCCCTTACAATGAACGTTATTAGACAAATGACCCCATTTACAGAAACTTATCGTCCCCTGAGTTCGTTCTTGCTGAATTCCCTTTCGCTCTTATTTACACATCTTTTAATGAGGCTCGGTCAATCTCACCCCTGGGACACCTCTGTTGTACACGATTCGAATGTATTGTTTTGGGATATAACCTTTCTTAATTGCCTTATTTTAATCGAACAATATTGGTCGATGTTTATCTTCGACGAGTAAAATTAATAATGAACTAATGTATTTTGGTATCAACTGTTACGATAGTTTCTTTTACGTTTTGTATTCACTATAAAAAGTTAAATTAAAAGAAAAATTTGGATATATAAATGAAAATAATTGCTAAATTAATATGTGTCGCAACCGTAAATGGAAAGGGCTAGGCCTAAAAGGCTGCCATAGACACATATAAAGACGATAGTTGTGCATCTATCGTCTTTGTAGACGCCCATTTTCTGAACAGAAATATGAATTTATCTTTCAGATATCTGTCTGGCCGGTCAGAGCAGTATGGTGACGGTGACCGCTCCGTCACGCAAGTTGTTATTTTAATGAAGTTTAGCGATGTTCGTTAGCTTTGTTTAATGATCGTCCGTGGTCTGCTTTACAGTTTGAGTCCTCATAATCCACGGCTTTAATTTCGGATTGTAGTTTAACTTTACGGAATGTGCGAACATTTGAACCGTGTGTTTGTGAAGGCCTAACGATTGTTTTAGGCGCTTAATGATAAATTTAAGTCGTAATTAAATTATTTTATGTCTACAAAAAGTCGTGTTTGCGCGCAAATAATGTTTGTGTATTTTAAACAAGATCTTCATTAAAATATATGTGAATTATAAACTGTATGTACATGCGCTGGTGTTTAGAGGTCCACCCTGTAGGATAGGGTAGTAAGTAATTCAGTAACGATATATTTAAATTGACGTAGTTTATGTTAAAATTAATAAGATTTATTATATTATTTTCATTAATATTATCGCAAAATTAAATATGTATCGTGTACTCATAATGCGGTTTTTATTTCTTGATTTCCTATTACAACAGATTCCATTCCAAAGATGGTGGCCATGGCGAATATAAGGTTTATTGTCATATCTTCTTCTACCAACATGGTGTTGTATTCTCCAGCCCTCTCTTAGTTGAAAAGAGTCTCGAGGCCGGCATTGGTCCATAGAAAGGGGTTGCAGCTACATATTCTTATGTAATAGTTAAAGAACTTAAGTTTAGTATCTATACTAATATATAAAGCTGAAGAGTTTGTTTGTTTGTTTGTTTGTTTGTTTCTTTGAACGCGCTAATCTCAGGAACTACTGGTCCGATTTGAAAAATTCTTTCGGTGTTAGATAGCCCTTTTATCGAGGAAGGCTATAGGCTATACATTATCACGCTAAGACCAACAGGAGCGGAGCACCAATGAAGAAT
>MOOZ01000282.1:2610369-2623785 GCA_002930495.1 Cecropterus lyciades
ATTTTATAGTGTTTTAAAAATACATATATTTTCTTTGTGTTCAAAATTGTAATTTGTACCGCAAAAACCAAACAAGTAATGGAAACGGTGATAATACTTTTAGTCGATTAACTTTGGTAGGCTGTCTCCGTGTACACTGGATACTTTGTTTTCCCTTTTTAACCGACTTCCAAAAAAGGAGGTTCTCAATTCGACTGTATTTTTTTTATGTTTGAACCTTCGATAGTTTCGACTGGGTGAACCGACTATGACAATTTTTGTTTTATTTAAAGCTGGTAGTTCCCGTGGGGTCCCATTTTAATTTGGTTCAATTCTGACAAAGGCATCCATGAGAAAACCACATAAGTCTTAAAATTGCATTTAGTGTGTGCGCGACAAATAGGCGAATAACTCCGCTTCTACCGATCCGATTCTGATGAAACTTGAAATGAATATTACGTATGTAGTATGAAATGATATATGAAAAGTATGACCTTCAACTCCTCGATCATGATGATGTCAGGGTACTGCTAGCCAAAACCAAAGAAGTTTGCCAGTTGGTGCTTACAAATACGATGAAAATTTTTAATCTTCATATCCTCAAACTTAAACAAACCAACATGATGCAGGGTACTGCAAGCCTAAGTGATAAAAGTTAGCCATTTGGTGCTTACGGATATATAATATAGATTGATAAGCAGCGACTATGATGAATAAAATTGGCCTTGAACTCCTCAATCCTGATGCTGCTGGGATACTGCAGGCCTAAACATTAAATGTTGGCCATTTGGTGCTCACGGATATATATACGATTGCTAAGCAGGGCGTGAGACGTCAAATTGGACCTCCAACTCTTCAACCCGGAGCGCCGACTTCAGAACTATGTACAGTGTATGAAAAAAAACCAACATATATTTAAAATATTTTTTTTGTTTTTTTTTGTGCCATAGAAGTCGGTTGCTATTTTTTTGCTAATTTTTTTTTTAGTTAAGTTTTATCAGCTGGACTTTTTGTTTTTATAATTATTCATATGTTATATTTTTTATTTTATAATTGTTTACCGCTTTTTATAAGTTTGCTTCAAAATAGTAAAATAAGTGTTAAAATGTGTATATGGTATATATTTTTCTGTTGGTCCATTTGTGTTATTTCTATTTACCTTCGATTTAGCAAGCTAATAATAAAAGTAGCTCGTGGTCAATTCATTTCAATTCCGGGTAAAGTAGGCTCTGCTTAATGGAAGTTTGAACTAATAAATTACCGATGGACCGCAAAAGCAAAATCAACACGTGCAGTGTGGTTTAGTGTTTGCAGAACATTTGCGACGCGGATCCGGGAGAGACCGCCAAATCCGCTCGGTTCGGTTCGGATATTATTCGAAACTGGCTACGCACCTGATTTTGCGTAGTTCAAATTTCTGATACGACACGGTAAGTTTTAAATTAAAGGCCAATATTACTTTTTTCGAATCTAAATAATTAAATTTGATTTCTATTCTGGGTCTGGATGTTTCGAACGGGCCAGAGAACGCGCCGATCCGGCGCGAAGACGGAGGTGACAAAAGCGCAGATACCCTCGGCGCAGTGTCCCTGTAGTACCGGGACCAGAAAAGGGCTACGGTATCCCCTACCTGTCGTAAGAGACGACTAAAAGGGGGATTGCGGGCGGCTAGAGTGGAAACTCGAACCGTCTAGCTAAGCGACCTTGTGAAGGATGGTGGCATGTGTGATCGCATGTCATCGTAAACACCAGAAGATACGGTAGTGCTGATAAATACTCACCAATGAGAAAGAGCCAAAAGGCTAATATTACGTTTGGTGGACGCCGGTTGCGTTCGGTTGGAGACCCCGGAGTCCTACACACAGCGTCGAGGACGACCACCAGAGGGGTTTCAGTGCGATAAAAATCCCACATAACCCGGCGATGCCACCAGGAGATCGAGTACTTTTTGAATGTTTCCTCCTCGAAATCAAAAAAGGGTCTGGGTGTGTGTGGGCCAATGGTACCCACGATGCAGGAAAATCCTAGAGTAGGGCAATCAGTCTAGAAAGCGTTATTATTTATAATTACTAAATCAGCTTGAATTGTAAATCGAAACATTTCCCACGTGGAAACCAAAATAAACAGCCGTAAATATCGCGATAAATTCCGCTGATATCTGTGTTTCTTATGACACCTCCTTAGAACTTTAGATTTGATTTATATAACCGTTTCAATGTACTATCAGCTTTTGAAACCTTCTGACAAAGAAATCGATTTCGATGATTGCTATAAATATGTAAACGGTTAAACGAAAATGTGAGAAACCTCACATTTGTATCCGCTGAGTTTCTAGCTTTATGTTCTCATTTGAGGTCGTCTCGTTAAAAAATATTGCTACTTGTAATTTGTAAATGCCCCTGAAAAATATTTCATGACATCTATAACCCTACATTATAATTTGTTTACAATAGGTGCCGTTAATACATTCTAATGTAAACATCCATTTTTTTATATAAGATTTAAGTAACAGACGAGCATACAGTCCACTTGTTGGGAAGTTGTTATTGTTTTTCATGGACGACCGTAGCCAAATCCATATAGAACAAGGGTCGATTACACATGTCCTCTTAACCTGAAGATTTTTTACGTCATATGTATGATGAATACAGGATTTTGATCGGCGGTACTTGATATCAACCTAAGGTTTAAAAAAAATTGGAGTAAGAATAACAAAAGAGTCTTCCGATAGCGAAGGGGTAGCTGCTTTTTACATTTTCGTAGGGGGATTTGGGCACTCAATTTCAATTTGTTTTAAGTGATAGGTGGACTTAAACACTTGCAGTTAGATCTGGGAAGAGGCTTCAACGTCCAGCTTCCCTCCTCCCCCCTTTTTGGAACCATCACAGTGTACAAATTAGTATATAACTTATCCATAACGTTATCATTATTCTTCAATTTCCATTAATAAAAAGTGGAAAATCTTCATAACCTTTCGGAGGAAAGTGGAAATTGTATTTGAGTTGGCAGGAGACGAATACTCGATCTTTGATGAACGGGAGACGCGCGTGTCTTGGAATTTAGAAGATGATTTGGATTCTGGATGCGTGTGAAGTATGATTTATGAATAAATTGAAGACGTGACATCCGGTTATATTTGGTTTGAAAAGGAACTTTTCGATTTAAGTTTGTAGGATGGGTTAAAGGCCTTGGCTCATCAATTGTGGTTCGACTTCGGAAGCACCACCGTCACACCTATTTCTGCCTAATAACAACAGTGTTCTGCGCTGCTGTGTTCTGGTCTGAATGGTGTGGTAAGGGAGACATACTGTTCCGAGGCATTCCATCTTAGTCCTCAGGGGTAGCAACACATCTGTGGTTAACCTTAGGCGAGACTTTGATCTTACCTAGGATTAATTACAGACGTCCCTGGGCGGCAGTAGCTAATTAACATCAGGTAGGCCGCATGCTCGTTTGGTACTTCCATAATATAAAATGGTATAGACACATACTTAATATGGTAGAACTCTTTGTGGTACGACTACGGAGGCACCACTGTTATATTTATTGCTGCTTTATAACAGCAGTGTTAACCACTGATACCGCTGAACCGCTCCCTTACCGACTGTTACCGCTCCCTTCAGAACAGAGTACTGTTCTCAAGGGAGCGGCTAGCTATACCTACTTATTTAGTTCCAACGAAGTCCTAAGGGGTAGCAACACATCTAGAAAAGACCTCAATCAGGAAGGACTAATTATATCTGGGGTTAATGACAAATGTCCTTTGACAGCAGTAGCCACTTACCAGCAGGTGGACTGGATGCTCGTTTCACAACTTCTATATTGTATAATGATACATTTGTACTAACATGATTCATTATATATTAATGTGACGGTGACACTTTTTAGCAAAGTAATACAGTTATGAAAAGTGACTAAGGACTAATAATAAAGAACGATGTTCTGTCTGTTATAATCTAATTCTATGGTCGGTGTATGATTGTGTGGAATATTCAAATGGCCAGTAAAATACGAGGCGGGTGCTCCACGCTTAACGTAGCGTTTAATTGACCCAGCTGCCCGATTCAGACCAAACTTTGTTTCCAATTTTATAAACTTTTTACCTTCACTTTTTAAGGTTCCGTAGCCAAAAACGTAGTAAAGGTATATATATTGGCACGTAGTATATTCTAGAAAGTTCTTAAAATATGATAACGAGATTTCAATTCGATTCGTTTTTTATTTTGTTTAGTTTATGGAATTCGAAGGTGGTAGAACACTGGTCTTAAGGGTGTGGTGAAGGAGACATACTTTTCCGAGGAATTCCATATTAGTCCTCAGGGGTAGCAACGCATCTGTGGCTAACCTTAGGTGAGACTTAGATTTTACCTATGATTGATTACAGATGTTATGGGGGCAGTGGCCACTTACCATCAGGTGGGCTGCATGCTCGTTTGCTACTTCCATACTTTAAAAAAAATAACGGAGAATGCTCGCGAATTCATCTGCATAAACTTCCGAATTAGGATTTTTATCCTCTATATATCTAAATCCGTGTAGCTATTTTTGACTGACTGATGCTTGAACAGACATCCAACCTAACAAACCTTAACGTTTATAAATTTAAAAGTAATAGCATGAGAAAATATGTATCTGCTTACCCCTTCCTTAATTTTTCGAAAATTATGAAAAACACTGAACAAAAATTTATTTCAATAAAATGTTGTGTATTTATTTAATTGAACTACGGAACCCGTCACTGTGCTTGTATTAATTCGCTTGGCCGTTTTTCCTTTCACCCTCGCCCTGATTTTACGCTTTCACCCTTACGGACGGTTCAGTAAAGTGTTGTGAACATTGGTGAATAGGTTGTTAATTAAAAATTTGATTACTTCATAGCATTTTATGCGGCGAAAATAACACACTATTTTGCACGGTGGTTCTCATTTTTATATACGTCCAGACTGAGGAATATTATTAGGTCTGTTATTATTATTATTTGTTATCTTAATGCATTATTAGGTCTAAAGTTTAAAACAAAATTGGAATGCTCCTTGGTCTCAATTTTCATACTTTACTTTAAGTACATTACACTACATTCAGTCTATTATTAGACGACCCGCGTGGCGGAGAGGTCACCATACCGGTCTGACACGCAGTGGGTCCCGGGTTNNNNTTTCTGTTCTAGGTCTGGGTGTTTGTGTCTTTGTGTGTCCATGGCACCCACGACACAGGAGAAAATCCTACTGTGGGGCTATGAGTGTAGAAAGCGTTTATGTTATGTTTATGTTATTATTTTAGCGTAAGACGTTTGTCAAGTTTCATCATAGTTAAACCAAAAACATATGTCACATTTATCTCAGTTCTGTATATTGTAAAAATTTCAATAAAATAAATAATGTTCATTTTGTATTTGTTCACAGGTATAACACAAATTATTCAGAAGTGTCTATTCAAAAAGAAACGTAAGAGCTGTAAGGTAGCAAGCCCTTTATTAGAGGTAAGAATGTCTTTAGCATTAATCATTATGAAATGAACATATGCTACGATTATATCGCACATCTCATAACGCGTACCGTTCGAGATAGTGCTCTACTCGTCTCAACATGTCAAGGATTAAGGTCAAGCAATTTCAACACATATTTATTATTTGTTTTATTATAACTCATCAAACGATGTTGAGAAGAATCCAAACTTTTTAAAAGGTCCAAACTTTCTTGACTCAAACATCCCAAACGATAATCCAGCTTTGAAGATCCTTAGGTAAGATTCACCTCACGATTCGTACAAACGACATGAGATTCGATTATTCCTACAGAACTTTCTTGGAACCTCGGGTGTTGAACGGGTCGGAGTCGCGTGAACTAATTTGTCTTACAATTAGATTCTCCTCTCGTATGCTCCCCATCATAAGTAGCTTTGTAACTTTTAGTCTTCCTAAGTTCCAATTCGATTTCGTATATAAGTATCAAAGTCTAATTTTAGGTGTCGAATAAAGTGTTGTGATTGAAACCAAATAATTACATTTTTTATAAGATTGAAGTTGCAAACGCGCATACACTCCAACTGATGGTACATAACGACTGCCGTCCATGGACATACAGATATGTAAGCGAATTCATACAGAACGGAGATTTTATTTGAAGTCAATTACAGATGCGTTGCTACTCTCGAGGATTAGCAAGGACGTATCGTGGGCAAGTGAGCGAGTTGCAAGTAGGAATAAAGTAGTAGGAGCTTCTTGTGGAATTCATCAAGTAATGCAATGGTTTGATTAATAATTAATAAGGCGTTTTACCTACTTTTAATTAAAAGTGTAGTTATTGAATTGTCTAATAAATCAATAATTGCAATATAAGCTTTAAAACTTACTTGCCTTCATCACGGGATAATCCACAAAATATTAATTACGCCCACTTTGTTTAAATAACTCATCTTTATAATTTTACATTTGTGCAAGGTATGATACACCTACTCTCTCACTCTCTCTCTCAGATAATTATAATAATAGGAAATATAAGTTTAAAAACCATGTTGGCACTGCTGTAGTATAAATAGGTAGGAGTTGTGAACTCGCAATTTAAAGGTACTGGGCAAAAACTTTACATGCAAGTAACTTTACACTTCTTTTATCCACACTTATTTCTATTATTGTTCATATGTTAAAAATAAATAGTGAAAAATTAATAAATAAAAATTAATAATAAGATAAATAATAATAAATAGTGAAAAATTAATAAATAAAGATTAGCTATCAATAAAAAAAATCCAATTAAACCAGTTTATTTGTGAATATCAGATATTAAACATTGTTAAAATTTTGCTTGAAAAAGCTCTACCTTATTAAGTCCACCATAAAAATAAGTAGCCTATAAATCGATCTGTATCTAGAATTCCATACACCTGACCCTTATTTAAATACATACATTGCGGTATCAGATGGCCGAAACCGGTCCCCAACCGTAAATTACGGTTTGGGCACTCCATATCGGTACGCTTTGACACCGGTTTGCAGTAAATTTAAAGTAACAGAAATTCTATCATTTTTTATTACGTAAATATCCCGTTTTATTTTGTTTATAATAAAATTGGTACAACTTTTCGTGGTGCCTTGGTGACGACATCTCAACTTTTAACGGACTGAAAGAAAACTTACTTAGTCTTACTTACTAACGAACTGCTGGATCACAACGTAAACTGTGTCCAGTACGAGCGACTTAGAATTATTTAAATTATTCTTTTACTTTCGAGTGACTGCAATAAAAACTAAAAACAAAATACAACATACTATTTTACAGTGTTTTTTTTTTGTTGTCTATTTGTTTTTTTTTTGTTGTTATTTGTTGTCTATGTACTTAAGTAGAATATAACTAGCAATTTACTTTGAAAATAAAGACTGTTTAACATTCATAAATTTCGTATGTCAAGAAATGGGCACTTAAACTCTACAAGCTGAATAATATGTGACCATTTTTGAAAATATTATCGTTCAATATTATTCTCGTGACATTCAAATCATTGTGCCACCTTCCTACTAGCTTCATGAAATGTTTGGAAAGCAGCCAACTCTATGTCTGTATATTAGCTATTAAATATATTTTACTATTTCCACTTTAATTCCAGGGTACTGACACTGTCGCAGTTTAACCCGACTGCGTCAGAATGGGGGTAACTTTTTTCGAGCGGATTAATGTATATATGTAAATTTCTTTTGCATGTTTTAGAGTACAAACCGATTGACATATTGTAGCATCTCAGTTGTACGAATGATATAGGCTTTATAGTGTTTTTTTAATATGCGCATGCGAACAAAAATAAAGGAGAGACAAGGTACTATGTTTTTAAAAACATAACTATATAGGTATGTAATATAAGCTAGTAAATAGACAGTTACAAAAAATATATATATGATATAACTTTCTTGTTACTATGTTGACAGAAATTCCTCAAAAGGCTTAATTTAATATATTACTATTTCCATACTACAAAAAAAATCCATAATAATAATAATAATCAGACTGTATGATTTGTACGTAAATAAGAAGTACAGATTTTTTTACAGTATGGAAGTAGCAAACAAGCATGCAGCCCACCTAATGGTAAGGGGCAACTGCCGCCCATGGACATCTGTAATCAACCCTAGGTAAGATCAAAATCTCGCATCTGTGGCCAACCTTAGGCCACAGATGCGTTGCTACCCCTGAGGACTACGATGGAATGCCTCGGAAAAGTTTGTCTCCCTTACCACACCCTTCAGACCAGAACACAACAGCGCACAACACTGCTGTTATTAGGCAGAAATAGGTGTGTTGGTTGTGCTTCTGGAGTCGCACCGACCATTCGCAAAGTCGACCATTCGCAAGAGTCGCAAAGACCATTACCATCTTCAAAGAGTCATGCATTTATTAAAATAGAAATTACAATATATTAAAACTGGGTGCAAGAGACAAACAAACATTAAAGTAAAATTCTTCATAACTACTATACCAATACTGATATACTAAATAAACCATCATAGATTATGATAGGTTATACTAACCAGTTATTCTTATATTTATTTACGTAACCCGATATTACAACTATAACTACCACATATATCACTACATAGTATAAAACAATGTCGCTACCCGCTGTCTGTCTGTCCCTATATATACTTACTAGCAGTACCCACGACTTCGCTCGAGACTAAAATTTATCTATTAGCGGAATTTCTATATAGAATTTCAACACACTATATCGCGGATTTACCCGTCATGGATACTCTTCATACACGGAGGTGACAGAGGATATCCCTCTGTTACCGCCGTTACAGTACTCCCGTCTTTCTTTGTATCCAGTGGCGATTATCTAAAATCGTTGAAAAAGGTGTTCCGTTCTTTATAATTGATGAGATTTCTTTAAAATAAGTCATCCACGCAGCCTCAAAGACGCCATCGGGAGGGTTTTAGTGCGGTAAAAATCCCACATAACTCGGCGTTACTCCCACGTTACTACCACGTAGATAGAGTACCCTTTGAAGATAGATGTTTCATAATATCAAACTGTAAAGTTTCATTGAACTTGTTCTTTATTGGCGAACTTTCTTCCCCTATTTAATCCTTTTATGGTTGGATTTTCGCAAACGATGAAATTGATATTTTATTATACCAAGCCATAAAGCCAAACACGTATCGTAATACTTCTTTCATCAAAATTAGCGAACTTCCAAACAAACATGCAAACTCTATTACACCCTCTTAGTGATTGGTTTACCAAAAACGGTGAAATAGATGTTCTATTATATCAAATTATAAAGCCAAATACTAAGTTTAATTGAGCTTTCATCCATATTGGCGAACTTTCATACAAACTTGCAATCCCTATTACACCCTCTTAAAGGTTTATTTTCATAAAACGTTGTAATAGATGTTCAATTAGATGAAACATAGCTAAATACTAAGTTTCATTAAGCTGACATCAAAGTTGGCGGACTTCCGAAAGAATTGTTAACCCCTATTTGACCCTTTTATGATAAAAAAGGATAATATAATACGTATTTTATTATATCAAACCACAAAGCGCAATACTAAACTTCATTGAGTTTCCAACAAAATTTCAATTTTTTTTACCTTCAGTAGTGTAGGCTCTGCGATGTTTAGTCAATAGGTGAGTGATTGAGTGAGTGAGCATCCTTTCGCTTTTACATATATAGTTATAGGTATCATTAAAACTACGCAACTGATTTTAATACGGTTTTTAATAGGTAGGGTGTTTCAAGAAGAAGGCTTATATTTGTAATACATGCATAGTATAGTAGAGAGACACTGATAATTCTGGAGGTTTCTATGTGATGTCGTAAATGAACACATTTTTTCCGCTTTCATTGCGCTGGCAAAACGCTGGCTAAACCCTACGAGATAGTTCAAAATAATTTCATTTTCTTTTCGTTTTTTTTTAAACGTTTTCTACACTCATAGCCCTACAATAGGATTTACTCCTATGTCGTGGGTGCCATGGACACACAAAGACAAATACACAAACACCATACGTAAACTCATCATTCAGATGTCTGTCTGGCCGGGGATCGAACCGGTGACCCACTGCGTGTCAGAACGGTATAGTGACCGCTGCACCACGTGGGTCGTCACAGTACTACAGTATATGTACTACAGTATTTCTTCGCATAGGTATTTTTTTAGTTATCGAACTTCGACACGTTATTTAATTTGGAGGCGCTACGAAGTTCGCTGGGTCAACTAGTTTAATATAAAAATAAGACTACCTAACAATTATTACAAGTGTAACTGAACCAAGGTTTGTAAATATTTGTAGATAGGCTGGTGATGGGCAAATGACTTCCCTACACAAGAAGTAGCTTCAATATTATTGCAAGCTCTTAAGATAAGTAAAAGCCGTTTTGTGTTATTTCACCGCTCTGAATCCGCTGAGATAATGGACCACTGAATCAATAGACTAGAGTGACTGCTGTTAGCTTCTTCGGGATGACTACTTAAATAAAGTATCTTTATATGAGACTTAACATACCTTGTGTTCTTTTTTTATAATATGGAAGTAATATACGACAATGCAGGACACCTGATGGTACATCTGTAACCGCCCTTTAACCCCACATAAGATTAGATTCCTTACCACACCCTTCAGACCAAAACAAAGCAATGCATAACACTGCTGTTATTAGGCAGAAATAGATGTGGCGGTGGTTCTTATGACGTCGTACAACAAAAAAAAACTAGTCTTTGAATTTGTCATAAGTGGTTTAGAAGGAGTATCAGAGTTATGTATTTACTTTTGGATGTCCCCTTGTTATGCAAGATCGGAAGTGAAATTCCATATCGCTTTGCAAGAATAATAACACAAATCAAAAATGCAAATTTTACAGGAGTGTAGGTAAAGATTAAATGTATTTTGTTTTTACCCGACTGCGTCAGAAGGAGGGTAAGGTTTTTCGAGCGTATGTTTGTATGTATGTCCATTTCTTTGGCACGCACTACAGCCCAAACGGCTTGATATATTGTGACGTATGACATATCATTAGAATCGTATCAGTTTGTAAAGTGATATAGGCTATATAATTTTTAAAAATGGCGTCTGCAAATACAGGAAAAAAGGGGGGAGGACGACGTTTTTACTATTATGACAATATGGGTATCAAATGAAAGCTAGTAAATAGTCCATCCTAAAAATATATACATTATAATACTTTTACTTGACTATTTTGACAAACACTCTTTTAAGCGTTAAGTAAAATGTATCATTATGAACCAAAATTTGTTTTAAACTGTCGGGTTTTTTGTTTTAATGTTTTTAAAAATGTTACTAGTCATCTTTTTAATTAATTAATTTTAACTTAATTAAAACACCATTAATATATAAGATATCTGTTACTCTATTTATCCTCTCTGGGATTGATTTTATAGATGTTATTTTTCATCGGTGGGCACTTTTCATCAAATATTTGTTTGCTACTTGTATATTCTAAAGAATTGACGTTTATTTTCAAAATTCCAAATCGTCTACAAGTGTTTATCTTTTAAGCTTTGTATGTTTTGAAATGTTACTTTAGAATTGTTGTGTATGTAACTCCAAAACAGACACATAAATGTTTAAGATAGTCAGCGAGAAAATTAGTTAGAACATTACACAGCATTTTATAGTCTGTCTTCTCTTTGTGCGATGCTTCATGGCATAAAATACATTTTAATTATAAATTATTTTATTAATTAGTATTATTAATATTAACTACTGCTATGTGAATTGCACACATATTTTTTTATCAAAGTATTTTTTCGCAAAACGAAGGGTTTAATTAGCTACATGGCGCGTAGTTACATTACTCTATACAAAATTAATGAACAAGATTTTTAAAAACTACTTATGCAGCGCATCAGTAAAGTTGCATTTTCACATTGGAGTTCCATTATTTTCCAATCTGTTTCCTCCCTGCAGTCGTTATTAAAACTACGTGACTGGCAATTCGTTTGAGTTTTTCAAAGCTGTAGTAAAAATCAGTCGAACAAGAAAAAATAAGTTATTTCTGTAAGCAGTAGTTGCTCTGTAGATGGCGCTACGTGACCAGAGAGCAATAAACCGGAGTACGGGCGGTCTTTTTGCGCAGTGTGGAGTGTCGTTAACTTGGAGCGAGTTAAAAAAGGTTATTGTGGTTCTTATTGTATTTTACTGCTATGATACATTGTAATGATGTATATAATGCAATAAATAGGAAACCATTTAGTCTTAGAGGGAAGATTTTTTTTACAACTTTGTTGATTGTAAAACTTTAATAAAAAGGTTAGTGTATATACAAAGTAAAATACATATTTATATTATATGACATCCATATTTTGCTATTTATTTCCATCTATCTGTCCTTTGATAAAAAATAGATGATTGATTCTTTTAAAATAAAAAGACTATTCTCAGTTTATACTACAATAGACAGCTAATTAGTGGTTTGATAACGCAATAAAAGCGAAATAAACACACTAAAATGAAATAACAAAATAAAATGGCAGCTAAATTAGAAGAAAACTTTGCGAAAAAGAAAGAAATAAAACCGAAGACAGAACTCCAACGAGTGCAGAAAGTCGTAAAGTGGGGAAGTAGCAACGACGTGGCAACACTCATTGGACGTGTGATTGGCTCATCCGAGAAATATCCCAGTTATTGTATTTTTCTAGAAATTTTGCTGAGAAACACAAAGCCGAGGAAATAGAGTATTATCGCTGCTCACACACGATAGAAGTGGAATGACATAACTTTATTGTTCGTTCTTGTAGGTGTGTTATAGTAATTTATTTTATAAGGTCATATTAAGTAAATTACAGTCATGTTTTTCAAGCATTTGTATTACAAACTACAAACAAAAATAACAAAAATTACAGAAATACTATGAAATTATGTTCGTCCCGCCTGCAACATGTACAGTACAATTACTCGTTAGTGAATTACTTTTAAGCAGTCGGGTAATTTTGTTCTCATAATCATTTACTTAATTTTAAAAATAGTATCATATTCATTATATTGTAGCAAGAGTTGTAGTAAGTGATTTAGTGTCCGTGTAGTAAAGGTAGTGAGGTCTTCAGAGTCAAACAAAGAGATTTTCACTGTTAGTTTACTCACACACACAAGAAAAGTTACAGAAACGATAATAGAATATCGAGAAAGTTCAGAAGGAGAGAAGACAGCAAGCACAAGCAGAATAAGTAATAACAAGAAAGTCACACGCGAAGTATAGAGGTTATAAACAAGCACAATAGTTAGACAGTCACACGCGAAGAAAATAGGAACACAAACACAATAGATATGAAGGATAGGAAGAACAGTTATTAATGCGCGTTAACAATAGCTTAAGCAAGCGATTAGCGGTAGCCGAACGACACGGGTTTCGTTAGCCAAGCGCGTGAGTCGACTGCCGGGCGGCACTTGCTGGCGGTGCGCGGGCGGCGGCCGGCCAGATAA
>MOOZ01000282.1:2722326-2733281 GCA_002930495.1 Cecropterus lyciades
AAATTACGGTAAAACATCGATTACTTTTGAAGGAGCACAAATCTATAATAAAATACCCTCGCATATAAAAAATGAACAATCATTATATATTTTTAAGAAAAAACAACATCAATATATAGTTAATGTTTAAATGTTAATTCAAATAATACTATGGAATAATAATACGTTGGAATTATGTATAACTTAATGTGACAGCGGACTTTGTAAAATTGTAACATTCATATGATTCTCATGTAAGTGATAATTTGTCTTTTATGAGAATAAAGATCTTTACACCCAATGACGTTGGTATCTATCATATCACCGAGACTTTCCATATAGTTAGATGATCTTTATAACCTTTAACGACCAAAAGTATAGTTTAACTAAGTTTAACTAAAAAGCAGAAATATTATTATTTTAAAATTAATATGAACATATCCATAGAAAATCATAACATATTGTATACAAATCATACTATGGGCATAGTTTAGCAATCAGGATTACGAAATAGCCACCTTATTTTGGAATGCCTCTAGAACTAGACTAGCTACGGTCCATTACTATAGTTAATTTAACTCAACTAACTTTTCTAACATGTTCGCACTGTCACTATAGCTAGGTCGTTTGCACCTTGTTACAGATATTGCATCAAACTATCACGACAGACTAAAGAAATAAAGGGGTGAGTGTGTGTTAGTTTGATGTTGTCTGTCTCTGTTGCACGCTTCACCCCTCTTGCGTTAGACCCCATTGTATCCTAAATATCCTGTAGTGAACTATCTGTACATTTCGTAGAAAATGAAAACAATAAATGTTTAGGACACCTCTTATTTTTTTTAGTGGAAACAAAACGAAATCCCGAATACGTCCCGTACGTTACATTTTTGTTGACTGTACACTGAATGACACACGTAGTCGATTTAGTTTCGTAGTTCCAATGAATGTGGTGCATGAGCTAGACGCCGTAGAATGATTATAGCGCGTGTCTACGCAGTGTGCTACGGGACGTGGCTGTCAAGGGGCTACGGGGTGGCTACGACTCGCTACGAGATGGCTACGACATCCTGTATCCTTTGTGCTTGCGGTAAACTGTAAGTTATTTTATCAGTATTGAAAAATATTCAAATTCCTATGGACATTAAGCATAACATATACTAGATAGGTTTTACAAAACAAAATAGTATGAAGTTATAAACGATGTTGCAGGTGTCCTGTGTGGTGCAGGTTGCAGGTGTACTTTTATTTAGCCTAAGTACTTTGAGAATATTAAATCCTTTAAAGGTAATATAAGTTGCTTTTATTACTTAGTCTGTGCTAAGTGTAGATTCAAAACCAAATCCAATTTGAATCAAATAGTCCATTTGGACCATTAGGTGAAACGCATCTTGACGTTAAGGTGTTATAATGCGTTCACTATATACGAGTTCTTTCTCCTACGTGGCGCTCATACGCTTATACATTTACGAATTTTTGTGAGTAAAAATACACAGCAAAGGAATGTATGTTATTAAAACAGTAACTTTCATAGGTCTATCTTATATATTATATAATCAATTTTGTTATGTAAATAAAGTCCCAAAGTTACTTGTTATATTGTTTATTTATTATCCTAAATGAAAAGCATTCTAAACTTACAACATTAATTAATATGCTTCTACTACAAAAAGATATGAAAATACTTACACTAGAATTGTATCAATGAAATCGATTAGCTAAAAGGTATGTTGCGATTTGCACATCACTAATATATCAAAAAGAAACAGGATAATTGATGAAGCAAAATAAACCACGTTAGTGAAAAATCAATATCAGTGTCAAACGCTTTTAGCTTTAATGGCTTCTGTCGAAATTCGGCCATGTTCAATATTCGTACAATAGTACTTGTATACCCGTGAGCTTCATTGCAAATATTTAGTGTGCATATTTAAAAAATGTTTTGTGTAATGTACTGTATTACTTTTTAGTCGATATCTAAAACATTATTTTAATTATTTTGTATTCAATTTGGCTCACCAGCGTGGTTTCACAAATTAAATGTCTGCCACATTTACAGGTAAGCAAGACATCCAGAGTATCCGCGCTTAGATGAATTAAAAAAGCTTAAAAATGGGGACGTAGAATGTACGAATTAATAAATAACATTAATTATAAATGTCAAAAATAAAAAATATTCATTTCTCTTATATAATTTTATCTAATACAATTAATGTTTCAAATCTAGAAATAACATGATTTATTTATTATTTAACTTTGAAATATTTTAAATCAAATAAATAATGTGATAAATGTATTAACTAAATTAATATGATAATTGTATTATTATATACTTAAATAAATTTTATTACTCTACTCATAAATAAATTTAAAGATTATAAAAGTAACGATGTTATATTTGTATATTCATTAACTATCCCCCTGAGAAGTAAATCTTTCATTGCTGGGGAGGGGATTTGATTAAGGTCGTACCATAACATGTTTCATCGTGAAATAACGCAACAGAATCCATATATTTACTATATAGCAACGTGATAGAAGTAATAGTTTTAAGCTTCGTATCAGATTACGTAAAAGTTTATTTATATCAGCTTGAATAGTTAGACTCACATTGAGAAGATCTAAATTAACATTAAATATTCACCTTAAAGGCATTCCTTATATCGTAAATGTTTTAAAATCGACTCATTCCTTTTCAACGTCGAATATATGTGTATTGCTTTAGCCCCTTTGCTATTTGAAAATTCATTTCGCTTTGCAAGTACGGGTAAATCACACACCGGTTAACGGAAAATTCGGTCCAATGATCTCATTTCAACTCAACTCCTAATTGACACTAAAACCTTCCTCTATTTACGAAGCAAAATTCATTCGGGCTCTTTTAATTTTTCACTCTTTGTGTCGACAAATTATAAGTGTCTTTTGAGAATCACGTGATTATTATTCTTATCGGTTTTTCTTTTAAGTATTGTATATAAAAAATATTCGGTTTTTACATGTTTGTTGTAAAAAATGACGTCAAAGTTCAAACATCACTTTTCAAGCCAGCACGCTCATTTCAGCGTAATACGTGGTTTTATCGCTGAAAGAGTTTCGACGTTAAAAATGATAATTTGACGACGCCAACGCTAAACGCGACATTTTACACCCAATAGCGAGCTGAGAGGGTCGTAAAGAATAATCGTGTGCGTAGTGTGCCGTCGCCCTTAGCGCAAGCTTTTTACAAATTATCAAAATGGCCGCGTTGCTACGCAACCAAAATGGCGCCGGCGACGTTAATGACATTCATGCAAATAGAAACCGGATAATGTTGCCGGAATAAATATTTTTAAACTGTTTGCATAAAAATATGTTATGAATTATTTAATCAAAAGTTGCTTTTGCAATGCAAAACCCATTTGGGATTTGTTGACGCTGCGATCATTGCAGCGTCAATGTAAATTGATAAATATCAGGTTCATAATTATGAACCTGATATTTGAGGTACGAAAAATACTAATTATACTTTAATTAAACCTAGGCTTGTTCTGTTTTGTGGCTATCGACTGTGAAATTGAAAATTTATGACAAACTTAAAAAAATGTTTATTAACGAATACTGAGTATAGAATCAGATGTCGATTTTACTTCGTTTAAATAAAAAACAAAAGTTATACGACTATAAAATACTTGTAATGAATTTTAATCTATTTTGACTGACTTTAAAATTTTTGTACCGGTAAATAATATATTTCTTACTTCACTGACACATATGAAATTGATTATTACTTTTATGTTTTCGGGACATCTATTAGATGTCCACTTGCCTTTAAAAAAATATATTATTTAAATTTTACGTACCCCCTGCTTATGTCACCTTAGGAAGATTACACCGATATCTAAAGTTAATGATAAATAAACTAAACATCAAAATTAATCCAGTATATTTTAGATGATTCTTCTACAAAGTAATAAATAACTAAAGTTTTATATCAATATTGATTGTGACCATAAAACTTTATCTTGTAGAACATATTTACTTTTCCAACTAATTCAGGCCTGAATATAGATGCGGCTTAAAATTCAGGGGTTTAATGTTTGGCGCAGCACCGTTTAGTATGCAAAATAAAAATCGTAAAACTTAATGCCGCATGTGTTTCTGTTGGAATAAAATCAGGCGTCCGTTGATTACTTGCACAGATAAAATAATTTTGCCTTTATCTGTGAAGCGGTGTTCGCGCTTAACCAAGTTTCCCTTTTGAAACAGTGATTGGTACAAGTTTAATTAAAAACGAATCGCGAATATGGCGTCAGATGTCGATTTTAGTCGCGTTTGATTAAAAATAAAATTTATACGACTATAAAATACTTGTAACGAATTTTATACTCTTTTTAACTTCAATTATTAGTCTGAAACGAAATGGTCATTAAAGTACGCAATATACGAGTATTTTTATAATTAACCCCATTAATCAAACACACTTAGTAACTCTCTCAATGGTGTTCTCGTCAAATTAATTTATATTTATTGGTGATAGAACTCTTTGTGGTTCGACACACTTTTTTCTGCCTAATAATAGCAGTGTTGTGTTGCCCTTATTCTAGTCTGCAGGTTATTGTATGTCTCCCTTTACCACTCATTCGAGGCGTTCCAACTGAGTCCTCAGGGGTAACAACGCATCTGTGGCCAACCTCAGGTAAGACTATGATCTTGCCTGGGGTTAATTGCAGATATCCATGGGTGGCAGTGGCCATATACCATCAGGTGGACTGCATTTTTTTGCTACTTCAATATTTCTGCACTGGGTACTAAGTCAATAATTGGTACTTTTTAAGTAACCCTCGTATTAATTTGTGATGATGTATGTGTATTTGTTACTCTTTAACTCAACAACTACTGGTCGGATTTCGCTGAAATTTAGCGCACAGATATTTTAAGACTTAGACTAACATATGAGTACTCATTTATAAATCAGACGAACTTACCTTAAGTGATGTCTGATGTTAATTTTATGAGTGCTTCATTCTTCCGACAATTATACTTACAATGTAGTGTTCGTGCCCCACGTACGCGGTGCCGCGTTTTAGATCCTCCAAAAAAAAAGCAAAAACGCATGCAGTGATAGTCTGTGGTAGCAGTCTATCCCATCCGTCATGGATCCGTCAATGTCACTTTCTTAAGAGCAATGGTGTATACCTTGTTTTCAACAAGTATGATAGCATCATTAGAAGTTTTCCCCCAAAATTATATATTTGGTATGCACAATGGAGCAGCATGGTGGTGTAATAGTGTGCAGGTTTCTTCAATTACAGAGGGAGGTCCTCGACCACCAGTGTAACATAAAAATGTTTCAGCAAACTTATTTGCTTTCTCATGTCTAAAATTTATGAATATAAACAGGCACATTTCACATATAGTCCTCTCGGAACGGCTTACTTTGTTTCCTTAATATATATTCCTGAAAAAACTGAGTTGATGGCTGTTTTTTGGTTGGTTGTAGCTCTTCGGGTTGTTTCTACTTGACTGTACTGTGTAGAAGGTCCTAATGTTCAGATAATATTTTGTGGCTTTGACCGTATAAGGTTTTTCTGATATGCCGGCTTATTTCCTTAAAATTATTTTAAATTTATTTCATGAAGGTGTGAAATGGGGAATCTCTTCCATTTAGAAAATATTTTGACTTATTCAGAAGCTTAGTTTTCTGTATCATTAACCCGAGATGCTAAATTATCCAGAGTCTTTATTATAAGTTTGTAATTTGACAAGATTATGAAAGGTATGATACCTTTGTCGTGTCCTTTTAAGTCAGATTGTTTATACATACAGTGAGATATCCAGATCCTGTTGTTCATTTTCAAATGATTCAATGTAGATACTTACCCAATCCAGTTAAGACAGAATTATTAGCTATCACAGAGATTTAAAAGTATTTTCTCAAGGCCTATGTATATGGAGTACACATACCCCACTTTCAGAGTACTCGTTTCCAGTATTCCTGTTGGATTAACGTCTCAACAATATTCATAATATTGTGTTTCTTCATATTGTGTGTAAACAAAGTACTTACATTCATATAAGGGTTAGCACTGGCGACATTTCGTCTCCTATAATTAGCTTGTATAATACATCCAAATAAAAATAGATAAGAGATTAATCTGTTGTAAAATTGAACAATTTCAAATTTCACACAATTTGATTAAGTCAGGTTTTGTCACGCTCAGAAAAAAAGGAAATTACCAATTTTAGTATCGCGTACCAATAATTGGCCTTCATGTCGATGTATCTCGTACTTGCACGGTATTTGCCTTAGATGATAACCGCTTCGATGTAAACACACGTAGGATACACGATTGTGCATGTTACCATGCACATATACTTTAAATTACACTGTTAGGGAACGTAACTTTTGTCACTATGCAATATATTTCTGCATTGATCAAAATTACCACAATCTTCTAAATTAAGCATGGAGCTGTTTCCCAACCTAAGCGGTCGACTCCGGCGTCGTCGGCTGCGACTGCGGCGAAACGTTTGACGAAAATATCGTCAATCCATCGATCGAATCGATCGAGTTTCAAGTTCTTCCAATGATATAGCAACATATCAAATTCAAACACACTTTTATCAATATTATATATATAAAAGGCAATTTAATACACAAAAGAACACGGGTCACCGGTTCACGCGAAGATGAAAAGTGACATTGACGGATCCATGACGAATGGGATAGACTGCTACCACAGACTATCACTGCATGCATTTTTGTTTTTTGTGGTGGACCTAAAACGCGGCACCGGGTACGTAGGGCACGAACACTACATTGTAAGTATAATTGTTTGAAGGATGAAGCGTGAAATAAAATTTCTATTATAAACGTGAGTGAAGCAAACGGAGCTACAGGAATAAGCTAGTAATATATAAATTTGCTAAGTATCCAATAGTGAAATAACTTGGGTACTAAAGTACTCCTTCAGAGTTTCAGTTATATAATTTCACAATAATTGTATGGTTAATAATGTTCCACAAATGTAATTTCAAAGGAAATAAAAATCTCAAAGCGCTGCTTTTACCTATTTCCTAGTTACGTTTAGCAATAATTCTTCATCTTAAAACGGAATTGAAGTTTGTGAGTTGTTAAATTTCTACGGAAAGTTTATTCCCCCGATAGTTCCCAATTGCAATCATGCATACAACTGCAACCACTCCAACGTACCCCACATGCTTCACGCGTCCACAACCAACTTAAATTGGTGTTCCCTCAGCGAGTTTCTCAGAAATGTTAACGAGGTAACTTACCTCAATGGGTTGCTTTCAAATGAAACTTCATCTCGAGGCGTCATTTCCAGGAATATTCCCGGCAGTTACCTAGTTCTGTGAGCGATCTGTCCAAGTTTATGTCCGCTACTTGTTCCGGTCACTGCGCCGAGTAACATTGGCCAAGTCAATAGCGAACTCAGTACAATTGAGGACTGACTGGTACCTGGTACAATTTGATAACATGAACAAGACGTTATGCACAAATGAATTGAATTAACATTCGTATTATTGAAAGC
Source organism: Cecropterus lyciades (assembly GCA_002930495.1). Classification (NCBI taxonomy): domain Eukaryota; kingdom Metazoa; phylum Arthropoda; class Insecta; order Lepidoptera; family Hesperiidae; genus Cecropterus; species Cecropterus lyciades. Next base: position 2,729,835 of record MOOZ01000282.1, read on the forward strand.
AGCGATAATAAGGTATACATCATTATAGTAAAATATTATACAACACATCGTAGACTTCTTATTCTGCAATAAATCGTAGGGTTTCTTCATTGAACGACTCCTTCGCCAATTTATGAAACATCCTTCCAACGTCACAAACTTTCGCCTTTACAATATTAGTAAGATAATTCTAAAGCGATATTTTGAAACTGAAACCCTTTCCCCGGGAGTTCCAATGACCTCCACAAGGCAACCGTTTCCTTCATATTCGATTATAACTCCATTCTTAACTACACGTACCTTTAATATTATTATATATAAATTAGTTTCCTCGGAGGTTTCGTCGACTTAATTACATTAATCAGGTTAAGTATAACGACCCCGGGGTCACGCCATGCGTCCATTACGTCAAAAATAGTTTTACGTCATTAGCCTTCATACCGGATCAAAGTACTGAGGCCTTGATTTACGGAAGCAATGTTGTCAAAGTTCAGAATATTCTTTCTTTCAGTGTTACTAGAACTATAAATTCGGGCGTGTACCACATATTCCAAAGATCTTAATGGCAGTTTTTTTTCATCAGATTAAAATAGCAAACGAGCATGCAGTCCACAAGATGGTAAGTGGTTATTGCCGCCTAATAACTAGTAACTCATTTGAAAATTAAATTAACGAACAACGATATAATGAAATATATTTATTATAACACTAATATTATGAATGGGAAAATTTGTGAGTACCATATGTGTGTTTGTTACTCCTGCACACAAAAAACGACTAACTGAATTTAAATGAAATTTGGCACACAGATAGTTTATGACCTGAATTAACACATAGGATACTATTTACCGTGATACATAACCCAAGCGGGTGGAGCCGAGGGAAAAGCTAGTTAAGGAACAAAATATAGAAAAAGAACAGAAATGTTTTCGCGTAATTACAACGTGCTTTTACAAAAATGTCAAAAGATGCCATTTAAGTAGCAAACAAGCGATGTATCCAGCTTACGCGTGCGGACGGGCGCTGGAAATTTGCAGATCGTATCAATGGCTATCTGGAAAAGCTATTTTCCGGTTTTTAAACCGCTAAACGTGGAAATAAACGCATCTGGTCTATCTAAATGCATTTTTTATAAGTTGATGTCGATTACAAAATAAACGTGTTAAATGTTTTTAGTTTACATTTTAGTTTTAGTTTATTTGATGACATTCCAAAGTACTACATTGTATTAAGAGTACGGTTCTTGTATTTATCTCCATTATAATTAAATATAACTGCGGAAGTGTTCGGAATACCTACGTTTTATGATTTCATGAAACATATTCCTTAAAAAAGAATATGATTTTAAAATTATATCATCGCCAAGTTTATACTACTAATTATGTGTATATATGTGTTTGTGTATATATATCAGTAATCTCTTCTGTATGAAATAGTCGAACTCGAAAAATATACTTAGAATTTACGGCCCACGTTACTTTGGCCAACTCCATCCATCCAAAAAACACAAACCACCTGAGTTTCTTGCCGGATGTTCTCAGCTAAGATCGTGTTCAAATCCAGTGGTAGTGTTATAAAAATATTGTAACTAACAATTTACATACCTATAGGCCTTCCACGGCGACGTATACCTTTAAAAGGTTCCCCTCGAAAAGAAAAAAAAACACCCTATACAAAGTTAAGACATTTCATTTCATCGATGATACGTATGTCCGCCTAACCAACCTTGTTGTCCCCAGGATCACGTGCCTGCACCTGCCGCTGCAGTCGAAGTGGATCCACGTGGGCACGGAACGAGGCAACGTGCACGTCGTCAACATCGAGACCTTCGTGCTCAGCGGGTACGTCATCAACTGGAACAAGGCCATCGAAGTGTGAGTATTTTGGATTGTACCGTAACGATATGCGTGTCTAAGGTTCAGTGATTCATTGATGTTTGTAATTTTACCTTATTATGTATATTTTGTATTTGGACATGTTTCATATTTCTTATTTAATGGATCTAGTGTATTTACCGTTCTAGTTAACGATAAATATAGATATGAAATTGATGTAAAGCTTCAATATGAACATAGTGTATAAGGAAGTTTTAGAATAAAGCTTCATACCCTTAGTTTGAGAACATAGGAAATAATGTAACGTTATTGTGAAAGCAGAAGCTAGTAAACATACATAGAATATACGTGGAATAAAACTCATACAATCGTACTCCTTATCGTCCTCAATGTATCCCAGCTAAAGTTTCAAAATAACCGTCATCTATTTACTGTCCCCCGCCAATCTTGTTCTCTGCAATTTGGTTCCTTAATTGCTTAACGAGAACCGGAAACGTCATTAATGGACCCACTCTATATCCATCTGAATCTAATACCGACTCAGAGGGGGAATAATATTAATAAGAAATTATTATTAACATTAAATATTCCAATGGTACCTAAAGGGTTAATTTAGATCTACAGTCATCAAACGTGCTGTGGCAGAAACAACATTTTTTGTAGAATATTTTGACAGATACCGGTCTAAGCAAAAGTATTACGGGAGGTATATAAAAGAGTTTTTTATTTTTATTTATATGAATAAAATTATAGTTAACTTTCACGATATATTTTATTGTAGTCTTATGAAATAGTCTTGATTTAAATATAAAATTGATTATAACCTCTTAGCACCACGATTTGTACGGTACTAAGACTTTTAACCTTTCCGACGCATACATGTAATTTCGTTTGAGATCTTGCATATTTATGGCAGGACATAGAAAAGTGAAAACAAAATTCTTAAAGTGAAGTGAACAAACCTGCGCAACGTTACACAGGGACGGTGTAAATATTTTACACATTTGGTAGGAGAATATTTTGTCTGATACGGCACGCGTCTGCTACATTCAATGTCTGTAGATATAAACGAAGCTTTAACGAATTCATTCGCATTACTGCGCATATAATGTTGTTCAAAGGTTCTGGCTTTTATATGGCCTTTATAAGTTACTTTACTAGCCGTGGATTAAAATAGTCTCGTATAAAGGGTGTAACTAAGTCCATTAAAATACATTACGTGGGACAAAATAAGTGATTTTTGCTAAAAACAATTGTTGTGCTTGATAAAATAGTTAGCTCTACGGCGAAAATACGTGGAGGACTTTTTACATTACTGCATATTTTTCTGTATATTATTAATATTTTTAATATATTTTTTTATTTCAACAAACATACTGTATACCTCTCGTGTCAAAGTCACATGAATGTGAATACCCTCAGCATCCCTTGGTTAATATATTAAGTCCATAACTTAGTTTCGAGACCCAAACCGATACGAGCAAACTCGTTGGACATTAACTAGCGATTAGAGACCCACTATGAATTTTAATGAGAACGTAAAGCCCCAATTATTGAAATAGTGCGGAGCGGCGTCAACCCATTTGTACCAGGTTTGTAAGGGTAAATCGAAGAACTGATTTTCGTATTAATT
>MOOZ01000282.1:2746843-2766605 GCA_002930495.1 Cecropterus lyciades
CGCAAATTGGTTTGATGAAATTTGTTTTTAAATAAACCATTGAGATTTCCAAAATTATGCGGGAGATAGGTAAACTTATTCGTTATTATAAATATGTCGTATCGTAATCGTAGTCGTCTATAATGTTTTGGAAGACTTATCTTAGACCCTAATATAACCAGACCTAAGAGTACTACCTAAGACCTTTTATGGCTCAAACTTGGGGGCATCGCCGCGACACCTACTTCTGTCTAATAACAGCAGTATCATGCGCTACAACTGTGTTTCGGTTTGACGGGTGTGGTAAGGTAAGGTTACCGTGCGTTAATTAAAGATGTTTCTAAGCAGCAGAGACCACTTATCATCAGGTGGACTGCGTCCTTTGTTATATCTACCTATACAAAAACAAGAACTATGTAAGAAATGTAAGGATATGGAACAAATGTAATTTAAATAGGGTCAATGGTTTCCGAATATCAGATATGAGAAATATCTGTCATGTTCGGATCACATATAATTAAATTAGTACATACAGTTATCATAGTAAAAGTAAGTTAAAAGAACAATAAAAGAAACAGAATATATCGGCAAAAACGCAAACCAGTAATCCTGTCGTGGTCTCGTCTAATGGTCACATTGTATCGTATATGTACTCGTGACATATCGATCAAATTAATTACATTGTCTGGCGGGCTTTGTCCCGCGTCAGGTCCATTGTCGTTTTTCGCGAAACACGGGCCTTTGTGCGACATGATTATCCGAAATTCAGCGAAATTGCGCTAAAATGATTGTCCATCCGTGTATTTGATAGAATTATTGTCAGCGAACATTTTGCGCTGGAACACTGATTCAATGTCGATGTGATTGACCCAAATGCTGTCGTGTTAATACAAATGAGAACGAAGCGATATTGCTTTAACATTTTATTACGATCTTGTATTGTTGTTTCATAATGATACAGTAAAATAACTATTTATATCGGACCTCCTCCTATCGAGCCTCCGCTATTGATAAAGGTTTTATGACCGTGACTCTGGCCGTGTTTAAATGGAAAACTATTTATTTATTATTTATTGTCTATCTATATTTTTCCCTCTATTTCTATCGTATCTAGCGTCTGTCTCTATATGTTTTGGATAACTGCTTTATAACACCTATAAGACTTTAATATCTGTACTCATAAAAAATGCAGTTAACTAACGTAAAATTACGACATACATTCTACTCGTATTTTGTCCCTATTGAGATTAATTTCGAAGTCAATACGAGTCCTCGACTCATTTTACTAGTACATCAATCTAAGCCATGGAAGTATTATAACATAAAATAGTAGTAGTATTTTATGGTTTGGTGTTGCATAGAACAATTATGGTGACTCTTAACCAAGATGTCGAGGGTAGCGACGCATCTATCGCCAACCTCAGGTAGGTCTCTAATTTAATCTATGTTGACAGCAGATGAACATTTGCGGCAATGGCCACATGATATCAGGTGGCCTGCTCATATTATAAAAAAAACTTTATGACAGATATTAAATGATAGGTACTAAAGTTGTCAAAATCCAATCTGTAGTCTCAAAAGTTGTACACAATGTCGTCCAGCTATCGTCGTAATTAAATTTTATTACTTAGTGGATAACCATAAAGCATTTTATGGCTACTTGGAATTCAGTGTCCGCTCCGTGATAAAGCTCTATACAGATTATGGGTGTTAGCATTCTTATAGCGAAGTGACTGTTAGGCCCTTAAAGATATAAACCATTAATAGCGCAATTAAATCAAAATTATAGCACCATATTTTTATTTCCAAATTTTATTTTTTAAGTTTTTTTCATTATCCACATGTAAAACTTATAAAAGTATCGCGTATAACTTATAAAAGCCATACGTGAATTTTTAAAGACATGGCTTATGATATCCTTCAATATGCACATAAAAACATATACACGTAAAGCGTACGCAAGTCACGATATCATAATTGTAGTCACGTGTATTCATAAATTTTACAGGATCATATTCTGCAAGTATGACTACTGAATGTATAGTTAATATTACAGAAGATAAGTGTGTGTCTTTTAATCGTTAATTCTTGCCATAACAATAAATTGCATGAAATGAAAATGATCGAAAAGAATTCATATCAGGTTGTGCGTGCCCCTAAAGTGTATATCATTAGCATGATTGATATAACTGTATTATGTCTTACCGTAATTTACGTAAATTACAATAAAACAGCCGACTTGTATAATAATGGAAGCTCGGCGTCATGAACTTCAATGTTAATTACCAGTCTGCACCGCGTCGGGCGTCATTATTGTAAATACTAAACTCACACACAATAAAGATCGTTATAAACTCGCCCGCGGGTACCAGCCCTACCGTCACCAAACGTTCCCGATTCAAGCAACTTGCGCTCATTGGTGCGACGTAACGAACATCCGCCAATAGCGTAGACCCATTCAAGTAGGGTTGCCATCAAAAGTAAAAAAAGAATTGTTGGATGTTATTTATGAAATATTCTGCTCGCTAACAATGTCCGTCCCAGACGCGACCAGATAAAGGCATTTTTCGAAAAACTTCGTTGAAAAGATTATATCGCCGTCTGTTAAAGAAACCGTAGTGATATAAATTGTAAAGGAATCCTACATATCAGCTCTCGGGACCGCTTCGCGGTATAACAAAGGCCCCGTGATGTTCTACGAACCAGAAAATTGCCTAACGGTACCGTGTCAGAAATGCGTACTCATTTCACCTTTTATCTTTCCTTTGAGTGTATTATATGTGGAATAACGTTGTTGAAATAAACTTAGGAAGTGGATATGTAAATGTCAACAAAATCCTGCGCCCCCTTTACACCATGCGATTGGCTTCCATTATTAGTCATTACAAGCGAGCGTAGCTAGATCTATCAAGTTAAGATTGGTAACCAGTAGTGCTAAATTTTGTGCGTTCTGCCGTGCTTTGGGATGCACGTTAAGCAGTCGCTCTGGGTTGTAATCGAAGCATGGCAATCGTAGAAATTCGTCAGAGGCTTAAGCTTTACGAACTGTTGGGAAACATCATTTTCTCAAAGTGTTCGAACGACCATGGAACGACCGCGAAAGTACCAACGCCACGATTATTTCTAGCAAGAAGCAGTTGTTGCGTTTCGGTGGAAGTATATGGTTTCTAGCTAACGTTCATATGAAACACCCGTCTTAGTCTTCGATAATAGCAACACATCTGTCATTGATATCACATAGAACCCTTGTTCTATATGAAGTTGTTTACAGATGTCCATAAGTCACCACTTTTTAATTTAATTCACCTCCTTGAGCACCAGCTTGGAAAAAAAACGTTATCTACGAGAACCGAGATTTCCATACACGACGTACCTATTTTCGTATGTAGTGTGTGTAGTTAACTTGATATAAAGATCACGTTTTGATTGAAGTTGGTTACATATTACTATACATACACATTTAATACCCATATGCCAAGATACTAGCTTTATTACATAAAAACTTTACCCTCCTTCTGACGCAATCGAGCAAAAAATTGAATAAAAATCCAAGAAACCTACTAAGCGAGAACCTATTACTTAAATCTTATATTTAATAGATTCTATAAAAAGCTCGAGCCTGTAAAATATCGATTCGATTAACCTCATCACTCCAAGTTGGACAGTTGGTAGGCGGCTTGGCAAATTGGATCCGTCGTCACCTGATTTTCGTCAGGAATAACCAATTACCGGACCGAATGGTGTTCGAGGGCGAGTAGTTGGAGATGGTTTAATTAAACTTTATATTCATAGTATCATTTTTTGGTAAACAGCTTATTTTATCACTAAGAAGACGACAAGTCTCTATATCTCGCACAGTGAGCACGTAAGGGACCGAACTTAAATTTTCGGCAAAGTGTATTCTGTACTTAAAACTACTCGTAATAACATAATCAATCGTCTAGCAAATTAAAATATGACGATTTCGTACTAAAAAATAACAAACAAATGTTACTTCCCTTAAGAACCGCGTGTTTTAACAAACATACCAAAATGCGAACAAAATTTTTATATCCACAAATCTCACACAATTTTTGTTATATCCACAAAATGCAAACACATATATCCTTTTTATTGTCACCGTGAAATACAATAGCAATGATATAAAACATATTGTTGGAAAAGCTACATATCTGAAACTTCCTCGTAAAATATACAAAGGCGTGTGAACTCTACCAAAAGGAATTTCCTCAACCGTTCTCATCCTGATACCCACCCTTGTCCAGTACAATAACATTATCTACAGGCGGAAACAACAGCAACAACAATAAAACTACCAATAGTACGGGTGTTACCTTGATTTTCACTTCTCAAAGTGTTAAGCAGTCGGGTTTTTTATTCTTATAATAATTTATTTAGTATTTACAAAATGTCTGTGTCAGTGTCCCTTATATGGCGTAATTTTTTATAATTTCGTGATACATATACTCTCTAATTTTTTGTAAGTGCAAAAACATACATAAATATGAAATTTCATCTTTCTAGCATGATCGCAACCCGTGTCGACAGGGCTTCAAACTTTGTTAAAAATCGTGTTTTGTCCTGATATTTGGGTCAGCTGTAAAATTAATATAAATAAATTAAATTGAGCATATAATAGTCAGAATAAAACAAAATAGCATTAAACTTTATTAAATAAAATATAAGATAACAGTAGTTAGCCAGGGTAACTTCTCTTAAGCGTAGTTATCTTACAATCCGCATACAGATCTCCGTGTTCTTAGACACAGTGCCACAAGAACTGATCTAGCACTTCTTTAGCCGTGATAAGTCCATTAAAATCTTTCAGCAGTGTCATTTACAAAATTCAAATGATTTATTGTTGATGCTTGCTATAAGTTTTATAGAATGCCTCTGTAATGTAGGCACTGCAAAGAATTGCCAAATGTCAAATTAAGCTTTTGTTTCGAATTTCGTACATCTATTCGCTTCCTTATTATTGCTTCCAGCTTAAATGTTCTTATCTGATTCGAATTCGAATTCGTACGAATTCGAAGATTAAGAAAATCATTGCTACTCAAACCAAGCTCATCTACAACCGCATGAAGAATGTAAACGAAGTCTCGAATGTTGGCTTCGATCAAAAACTGTAATAAGTTTAGGTTTCAGAATTGAAGATCTCTTTTTTGTAAGAATCTTTCTGACATTCTATGTTAATTGTAGTGGAAGTAGATGCAAAAACCGTTAATTTTCTTGGTCTGAAGTTCCTTTTCTCTTCTTCCAGACGTTTTTAGTTAGCCCTTTTCTTCTTAATATGCCAATTTATTGTCAACGCCTCCTCAACTCCCGTATCTGGCTCTCGGTGTGTCTTTAAAATACTTCGTCTTCCTCTATATTCATTCTTTCAAAGGCATCAGCATGTGCAATATCCAATAAGTTATCAAGATCAATTTTGAAATTATTTTCACGATTATTGAACGTGTCCTTTTAAATAACACAGCGAGATCTTGTCGATTTCATGGTAGTTCATGGCAGTTTGGCAAAGAAAATATTTTGTTTGTTATTCTTTAACTCCGGACATATTAACGCTATAAGCTATAGAGCACTAATGATCCTAAAAATCCGTATGAAATTACTAACGAAACAGTCGCAGTGCAGTACCCGTGCAACTTGTATAGACAATAGAATCAATCACAAGTCGGCACGGGTTACCGTTCATAAAACGGGCTAATATTTTTTTGTAGACAACATTTGGTCATAACGAAAGTTTTAAGAAGGTATGTGTAAAAATATATCGAATTCGAAAAAAGTGACACCCTAATAAGCCCTAACAAAAATCCAATTTTATCAACATACGTATTTTATTTTTAGTTGCCTTAGTCTGTATTAATGAACGGTATACACTTTTACATTATTTCAATAAATACACAGCAAATAATACTGCAAAAGCACTATTCGACTCACGTAACACATAACGCGGGTATCGAATTCATCCGCTCACCGATAAAAATGTCATGAAAAAGGTCATGTAGGCAGTATCTGCAATAATAAAGAGCAATACGGCAATATTTTCAATCGTTTCGGTGTAAGGCAACTGTTGCTGGTTCGCGATAAGGCGAACAAAGCGTATCCGGCGGACATTTTGTGAAACCGCCATATTATGTTAACGCCATTTCGTGTTGTTGTCTATCGTCCGTTACCATGGGGCTGATTGCCGGCTACTCACAATGTTAAGGTTTAATAAAAGAAAATGGAATTAAAGTAATTAAAGATGAAATATAACTCGACGGTTTTTGAACAATAATTTAAGAAGTAGCTAAGTCAGCTAAGTAAGAAGTAACACAGTCTACCTAATTCTAAGTCACTCGCCATAGAGATCTGTAAACAACTCTAAATTCATATTTTAGGGTGATATGTATTTACGGATAAATAAATATTAGGATCATTCAATAACTATAAATATTTTTAGGTAAAAATTTAAATATACCGACCACATATACAGACCACATGATCGATCGCAGTAGGGTACTACTACTGCGATCGATGCGTGTCTGTTTCTTACCATAGCAACTTTTAAATCTATACTAATATTATAAAGCTAAAGAGTTTGTTTGTTCGAACGCGCTAATCTCAGGAACTACTGCCCCGATTTGAAAAATTCTTTCGGTGTTAGATATCCCATTTATCGAGGAAGGCTATAGGCTATATATCATCGTCGAAACTTACGCGGGTGAATCCGCGGGGCGCAGCTAGTCAAAAATATAGCACAAATTGACAATCTTACTAATATTATAAAGAAGAAATTTTGTGAGGATGTATGGATGTTTCTTGCTATTTTACGCAAAATATTCTGATCGGATTTGGCTAAAATTAGGCACACCGATAATTAGGGCTCACATTAACGCATATGAAACTCTTTATAGTGGTAAACGCTACGTAAGCAGATGAAGCCGCGTCATAAATCTAGTACCTTATAAAGCAGAACTAGGTGTAGAGATGGTGCTACCGGAGTAAAATCTAATCTAAGTAACTCAGATGAAGAACAAACAAACGTGCGGCAGCAATTGTGCCCGCTATGGCAGCTCCCATCTCCTGTCGGCGTTATCTGTTTTACCGCTCACAAACAATACTCGTCACAGATTGTAATGCAATTCAATAGCTCAATGTTTAAGGGGTGTGAAACGTACAAGGTGTTCAATAGTTTTAATATGTGATAGCGTGATTGGGTATTTTTTTACGATTGGATAATTAATGGCATCATCGGTGTTCATCACGGATTTAGGAATATTATAAGGAAGGACCCTTCGAAGGATCTCAAAAGTATTTCATTTATGACTGAGGCTTGTTCCTGTTTGTAATGCAATTCAATAGCTAATTGTTTTAAGGGGTGTGAGACATACAAGGTGTTTTAAAGTTTCGAAACAAGACAGTTCGATTGGATCTTCCGTAATAATTTGCGAAATAATTGTTGAAATAAGGTTGATCGCTAGTTGTAAAATTATATTGTTTTAGAAGATCGTAATGGTTATGAATCGTATGATAAATACATTTATTCTAGTTATACCTAGTCTCTCTATATATCTTGTATATACATATCATGACTAAACTTTAATCATGATATGTATATACATTTTTAATTCTTTTAGTAGTAACTCAGTAAAAAAGACTTTGAAGTCAACTCTGATATTTTGTTACAAAGCTAGCATAGAAATCGATTTTTTCAATTAAAAACCAGCAATTTTGCATGAGGAACTCTAGGGAATTTTCAGGCGGTATTTTTTAATCAAATACAGGTACGAACAAAAGCAAAACGCCCTCCATCTGACGGGAAGCTCTTTTTGTTTCTATTCGTCACGATGTCGATACAAGTTGCTTTTCAATTTAACAACGGTTTGAACTGCCGGCTTTCGTGTTCATAACTCACCACTGTAAACTATTCATATACAAAAAATATTGAAAACACATGTTGTTGAAAATATGATGATAGCTTCTCGTCCTCGATTTGACAGTGAAGTTAAGGTTGACGATAAAGTGTTGCGGTCAAAAATTGCGATTATAAACTAGTGAAGTATCTATATTACGAACTCTTAAATGAATAATTTGTAATTTAATTTAATTATTAAAGCCTTAAATGAGTACATACTTATGCCTTTTAAGAATTATGTAATTTCATGTACAAGTATTTATATCAAACAAATAAAAGCAAACAAATAAATTATATATAATTCACCACTTTTTTCAATAAATCCAATGCTATCAATATCTATATATAGGAAACCTTCTTCCTATTACACTTTCTAAAAAGTTAACAATATATTTACGTAAGTGGCTAACCGCTACGTCTATGCCACATGTGCCTATGTGGCGCTCGCTGTCGCGCGGTACCAAGTGTCACGTGCAGGGCGATGGCTGAAGGGTGACGGGTGCCGTGCGACGGGTGCGGATGGCGGGTGACGAGACGGAATAATCCAATCTCAAGCAACAGTTGCGTCCCGCTTTCATATAATTTGAATTAGTGCAAAACACTTTATTGCATAATATGCCATTTCTGTTCTACATTCTCTGCTATCTCATCTGTATCCTAAAAAGAAATATCTCAATGGGATTTGACGTGTTCATTTTGTAATCATGCTCATAGATCGCTACATTAAGCTGTTATATTATCAGCACATATAACATTATAATACGATTTACAATGGTATAGGGAGAGCGCACTTCGTTGGAACGATATAATGCAGCCGAATGATTCATATGGTGTTGTATGTTGCCATACGTTGACGGGTGAATTACGGCCTTGTTACACGATACGAGCTGCCAACTTTACTTTGGACAGCTACAGCCAATGCATATAACAGTAGCTTCCACCCTCCTTGACTGGATACAAGAGAGTGCACAAAAAGAATGCAATCTAGTATTTTTGTACGAGCTGCTATTTTGTGTCATATTGGAAAAAGAGTAGTGGCGCATGAACGTAAAAAAAAATATGAAAAATACTAACTTGCTAACTCTCAGGTTTCTTGTAAGGTGTACTTTTTAAATTATTATGTACAACGAATCAAAAAGAGATGAAATAACTGTCAAAAAGATACACCCTCAACATTGTAATGCTCATCGCGGGAAACAAAGACGAATTGGCTGTCAAAATATCAATTTGGCTGTTGGCGTGCTGTCGTCCGCGGCGCTAGTGTCGCCGTGACAGATGGCGGTGCTCGTAACCGTGAAGCGCCTTAATTTAGGCAAGTGGGAGTCCACGGGACAAGGAAATGAAAATATGGATAGCTTAACGATAATTTATCTACGAATAATAATAAAGTTACTTGTAGCATAGTTGTATTTACCTACAATTGTAATTATCATACTTCTATTTAATGCTTATTGAATATTATAAAGACAAAAGTTTGTGAGGAAATACTACTGAACCAATATGGCTGAAATTTGGCACACATACAGTTTATGATCTGGATTAACACATCGGATACTCGTTATTGTAGTAAATGCTGAGAGCGGGCAGAGCTGCAGGTAAAAATGTTTTTATCGGACACTATTTGAAACATACTCTTCACTAAACTATTAAAATAAAAATTGCGTTATAATTAGGTATAAAAACGTGAAGAAAAGGAATTTCTTGTAGCTGGTAATAAAGCTGTAGTTACGCAAATGGCTATATGGATTACATCACCAAGCTTTAGTTACGGGCTGTCATAAGATTTGATTGTACGACGATTAAAAGACTCGAATATTGTCGTCGTAATAAAACTTCCCCTCTCCAATAAAATATCAATATGGCTGTTTATGGCGACACCATTAACGGAAGATATAACAGATTGCACGAGTCATAAATCATGACGACGTCATAATGACAGTGAAATAGGATCGACGGGACAAAAACGGGAAACGACAAACGCGGTCATGATAGAAATTTTCATTTAAAAGTATCCATCGTAAAGTTATTTTTTATCCGACTGCATCAGAAGAAGTAATGTTTTCGAGCGTATGTATGTATGTTCTTTTTTTTGGCACGCGCTACAGTCCAACTGATTGACGAATTGTGATATATGACATATCATTGAAATTGTCGTATATTATTATAAAAATAAAAAAAATCTGTTTGCTAATTTCAGTTTCAGCAGTCGGCCCCACAATAATTTCTAAAAAACAAAACAAATTCTTAAATAAATAAATTTTTAACCCCCGACGCAAAAAGAGGGGTGTTATAAATTTGACTGCTATGTCTGTCTGTCTGTGGACACGTCTACACACTAAAGGAGTCAACCGATTTGGATGAGGTTTTTTTGTTAGATAGCAGGTTAACAAATAACTTACACCTATGTATGATATGTTTTATCAAAATCGGCTTAGGCATTTACTAGATATAGGGGGTTAATGTGAGGACGAAAAATTCAATGTTGTCAAATATACCCAAGTGGGTTATCAAATGAAAGAGGATGACGTTTATGTTGTAATTAAATGTGTTTTATCAAAATCAGTGCGGCCAGCTACTAAATATGGCAATTCATAATGGGGAGGAATAATTGAATATTGTCAAATGTACCCATGTGGGGTACCAAATGAAAGGGCATGACGAGTATTCTATAATTAATCGCGTTTCACCAAAGTTGGTTGAGCCATTTAGTAGGTATGAGGGTGAGAATGGGGATAAATTATCTAATATTGTCAAATATACCCAAATTGGGTATCAAATGAAAGGGAATGAGGTGTATATTACAATTAGGCATGTTTTATCATCACCAGATTAGTCAATTACAATTTATAGGGGGAGTTGGGATAAATAATCGAATATTGTCAAATATACCCGAGCAGCGTATGAAATGAAAGAATTGACGTTAACATAACAGAAAATGTCCATTCCATTGAATCGCTCAAATTGATAAAAGCTTTGGTAGGTGAAATGTCAAATATTGAACGCATACCAAATACATCATCTCATGATATACATCACATCAACTCTTATTTGATGTGATGTATTACTGCTAACTTTAGAGACTAGATCCCTATCTAGCTAAAATAAAATAGGGAGATTTCAAAATCGGCACGTTCATAGGTTTAACAACTTAAAAAAACTAGTAAATAAATAGTCAATCGAATAAAGGGTCTGATTGAGTTAAGCGGTACCCCTGCGCCGCGACGTTGTAGCACAATTTTAACGAGCAAATGTTATATTTCTATAATTAAAATATAGGTGTTACTCGCTCGAATTTGATGGTTCATCTATAAAAAAATATTTTTGACTTTTTAAATAGTTGCCCACTAATCTTTATAGCGTTGGGGTTTTTTTTTATTTTTAATTTAATTTTTTACTTTATTACTTGTTACTTTTCTTGTAGATACTTTTTATATGAAATAAATATTCATGACTCAAAATAATTTGCCCTATAGGCATAAAGTGAAAATACATTTGAAAACTATATATTAAGTTTTTTATATAATTATTTTACTGTTCTAATGTTAACCACTTTTGATGAAGATAATGCGTGCGTGTTGCCTGACGTACTGATAGGCAGCAATGCACGAGGAGCAAGTAAAACTACTTGCTCCTCGTGCAATAGTAATATTTTCAACCACAATTATTTCCATTTTACCTCTAATATTTGTTTTAATTCCGTGTACACAAATCGAACAACTCTGGAACCGCGGATCTCTGCAAAACTTTACACCAGTCCATTTGAAACACAATCCAACTCCGCCCCGTGGCTGCGAGCGGTTTATCTTTCTCTAATTAGTTTCCTACAACTATTAAACCGGGTTTATTCAGCAGTTGGAACGAAACCTAAACACACTACGTAATTGAGATGACAATGTTTGTACAAATTAACTGAAGAGCTGCAGGCGTTATACTCATGGTTATGACTGCGTTGAAATAAATCTGCTGGGTAAAAGTTGCTCATCCAATATCGCAATTTTCATTGTGAAAAATTGTATAACAGGAAATATTCTTTATTTCTATATATATCTTAATATACGTGTCACGTTGTTTGTCCAGGGTTATCTCTGGAACTACTGAACCGATTTCAATCAAATTTGCACACCGTGTGCAGTTTGATCCAATTTGAAAGATAGGATAGGCATAAAGTATAGGTATGTACGCCACTATATCGTAATCTATTGGGTGGTATTTCTGTTAGATGCTTTTAGGGTTCCGTACCCAAAGGGTAAAAACGGGACCCTCTTACTAAGAGTCCGTTGTCCATCAGTTCGTCTGTCCGTCTGTCTTTCACCAAGCTGTATCTCATGAACCGTGATACGCAGACAGTTGAAATTTGCACAGATGTATTTCAGTTGCCGCTATTACAATATATACTTATAGCAGAATAAAATAAATAGTTAAGGAGGGCTCCTTTTTTTGCCGTTTTTTATAGATAAAAAATGGTACGGTACAAGGGGATGCATTGATTTAAAAAGGAATGTTTTCCCATAGTCAGATATATTATATGTTGGTTTATCTCGGGTTGGATATGCATAAAAACTATACATTTTGCTGCCAGATAATAACACTACATTCAATATTGTATACAAAGAAGTATTGAACAATTAAATTAAACATAATAATTCATTTTAATATACATTTTATAGGTACAATATACATGTTGTGTCAAATTGGCATGCAAATAAGTATATATGTATATACATATGCGATAAAAACATAACCCTCCTTTTGGCAGTTGGGTAATATACGTAATATACCCTAACATTTAGTACTAAGAAACACACCAACATTTTTTTAATACCCAACGAAGTGGGCACGGGTCAGCTAGTTATAGATATATTTACGATGAATAAGTGATAACCTCTTTTCTTTATGAAGTAGGTTAGAAGATTTGTCTTAACCCAGTGACATCATCACAGAGGCAAAAGTGAATCTATAATCATATAATATATATATCAGATATAATATATCAAAAATAAAAACATGAAAATTTGTTAGTAACGTAGGCATCGACTTAAAACGTTTATTTAAATTTTAGTGTTTAGATGCTTGAATAAGGATTGAAATTTTATTTAAAATTCCGCGGATTGAAAGCTCACTCTATAAAAATGCTTGCTTCTGTACCCTTGATGGGTACAGAAGCAAGCCTTTTCAGGTACATTGCTTGATATCCTCCCTTAAAAAAATCCTCTAAGAAATAGATTTGAAAATCCATAAATTGTCAAGCGAGCCCTATTACATTTAAATTTGGCTTTCTAGCTTTAGGTATTTCCTTATGTTTCATAATGTACCTATCTCTTATGATAGTCTCAAAAGAAAAAACCGCCTAAAGACGATCAGATGATCGGCCCCTGTCCCCCGAAACGTTTAAGTAAATAGAGTCCTAAATTTAAATCAAATATTGCAAGCAATCGTTGTCTTTCCATGAACGTATTTGAAGTCAATTGTGAATATTATTAGGTACATTAGGTAACCGGCTCATATTTAACGAGCCCAGTGCGATTTCAAAGCACCCTAATGTACGGGTGTGACCCGAGAAGGACGTTTGTGTTAGATATACATAAGGGTATAAACTTATGAACCCAACCCTATTTACTTAAACTTAACCTTATGTTCAAAGGGCATTACCGAGAGCGTGTTGGGCAAGATAGCGCTCTAGAGCATTACTCAAGGGATGTTTAAATAGTTATGGGAAATCAGGTTTAATTTTTAATCTTCATAAAAATGTGGGAAATTTCCATAATTTTTCCACCCTTAGGCCGAGCTACACGCGGATATTCGTAGGTCCATTACTGAATATTCCATAAATATACGAATAGGACATAAACTCGGTCAGTATAAATTCAGGCTAATATTGTCGTAGAATTGACAATGTCGTTAATATGTAACGATATACGGTAGATATAAGACGGAGGGTACATGGATTTTAACTGTTGTGCTTGTCAACGGTTCTTCGCCGTCACCACAATGTTACCGTGACCACGATTCCTGAAAGTGGATACAATATAGACAGTAAATTGAAACCGCGTATCATGAGTACCCTTTATATATTAAAACATACTCAGCATTATTTCTTGGGTTAACACATATTGCTAACATATTTTAATATTGACGACCCGCGTGGCGGAGCGGTCACAATACCGGTCTGCCACGCAGTGGGTCCCGGGTTCGATCCCCGGCCAGACAGACATCTGAATGATGAGTTTANNNGGTCTGGGTGTTTGTGTATTCGTCTTTGTGTGTCCATGGCACCCACGACACAGGAGAAAATCCTACTGTGGGGCTATGAGTGTAAAAAGCGTTTAAAAGCGTTTTATATTTTAATATAAGAATAGTACTAAAATTCATCAAAACTAAATTAATCTTAGGATCCGGTGAAGAAAAGTAGTAGCTAGTAGGTACTTTTATTATTTCAGTGTAATTGTAGATAACGTGGTTCAAATTTCAGATTAAGATAATATCCAAAGTCAATCATATTTCGCTCCGAAACCTCACAAGCATATAATACAATATCATTGCTCCTATTTACTATCATTACGCCTTTCATAGCATAAACATCTTAATAAAAGTAATCTTCGTTCAATATTATCTGCTCGGATGTAAATCGCCATGTCATGTAAAATAAAACTAATATCCCGGAAAGCAAACAGCGAGAAAGCTGTCCATTTGACGAGTCATTAGCAGGAAATCCGGCTTGGAGTGGGCTAAGGGCGGTAAGGGTGGCGAGGGAGGGGGCGCCGCGACGTCGCAACAAGTGGCGCCGGTGTGGGGAGGTACAGATGTGATGATGTAAGCGTCTCCGCTTGGCCCTCGCCACGTGTATCAAACTGAATGATTTACTCGTAAAGTATTGAACCATATGAATCAACAAGGTATCCACAGAATTAGATGAGTATGAAATTAACATGTAATAATTATTAAGTATCAATCAATATGAAACATGAATTGGAAAATAAAAAGTTATTGTAAAAAACAAGTCTGTCGCGGAACTATTCTGAATGCTTGAAGATATAGTGTACTTTAATATTCATCGAGATAATACTGAAAAAAATCGTTGAGATCTCTTCAACAATGTTATTACCATATCTGTTCAGATTTATGATTTTACACTAATATTATCGCGCATTTGATACATTTCAATATGTTACGGGTACTCGCGATATGCGGATTTTTTAATTTATTTTAGCCGATATTTCAACCCAGTTACATGGATCGTGGTCACGGCAATCGGTTCAGATTACGACTGAATCCTTAAAATAATTATATTTCAAATGATATAGTAGATAGGACTCTACATACTTCTACTTGTTATAATTTTATGTTTTCGTATGTAAAATACATAATTTTATTTCCTACACACAGCGCCGTGTCTCACCACACAGTTTCTTTGTTCCAGAACGAGGCCAAACCACCCCGGCGCCGTGGTTGACATTAGTGATAATCCTTTGGACGCCAGCAAGGTACGTCGTATCATGTACCACCCCTAATCTCCAAATAATTGCTGCCTTAAAATACATATATGCCTTTCATGTAACATACGTCGATGATTACGTGATATTTTGCTGTACTTTCCACATTGCGCGTCATGAATTCTCTAGCCGTTTCTTTTCGTGTTCACATTTAATTGACTACTGCTGCATTTAATTAGACAAGTATCTTTAATTGCCATTCATGTGGAGATCAAAATCATTTCGTAGCAATGAGCAATTCGGGATTTTACGTTCTACGTTGTTTTATTTTTCTATTTATTTATTTAGTATTTAATTACACTCATTGAACGCCAAAAAAGTACGACATAAACATTGGTTTAGAAGTATTAAATTGATACTTAGGGCGTTTCGAATCCATACCATGTAAAAAGATGAAATTTATATTTTTTCCTTAACATTAAGAAGAGCATAAATAGAGCAATCTATAATAATAGATGTAACGATAATTAATATAACAATTATGTTAACGTTAACCTCACAAACTTAAGAAACCGCTGTATTATCAGCTTTTTCGCGACTAAAACTACGACTACAACTGAAAATTACTAAGTCGCTTGGGTATCTATTATAAGTACTCATATTTGTACTTGTAGCTTTTGATCGCATTCGAGAGCGGTCTAATAGTGGTATGGGACTTGCGCGCGCGCGCAGCGGAGTGGCGCGGCTGCCTCGGCACGGGCGGGCCGGGCGACGCCGTGCGCGCCGCCGCCTGGCAGCACGACGGGAAGTTCATGACCGCGCACACTGACGGCGCGCTGGCCACCTGGACCACGCGCGCGCCCAGACCCTCCTCGCTGTCCTACCCGCATGGTGAGACGCTAACACAATCCTAGGCATTTGCTACGAGTTTCTTACCTTCCCTTGAAACAACAAACCTGCGCACTTGCTTTTAGCTTATTACGTTTCCTCGAAACAATCTTAAAAGGTAGAACTTATATAGTTCCACCGGTTGGTACCATCGCCACACCTACTTCTAGCTCGAAGCGGTTCTTGCATTTCGGCGGAAGGGTAGGGTGGTTAGCGGCTAACTTTAATGTGCGACCATCTTAGCCCCCGAGAGTAGCAACGCATCTGTGATTGACTTCAGATAGAACCCTTGTACTGTATGAAGTTGCTTACAGTCCATGGGATGCAGGGACCACTTACCATCAGATGGACTACATGCACATTTGCTACTTCAAGCTTATAAAAAAATCTCATATGTACTTTTTAGCCATACCTTGCAATACTTTGCAAAATTTAAACAATGATTGTTTTGACAAAACGTAGTAAACTCGTACGAGGGCTTTGTATGACCCCTATATTAGAAAAGCCGCATGTAGCAAGAAGTCAAAACGCAGAAAAAGGTTTTCTAATTATTCAAACGAAATCGTTCGCAGCCCTTAAGTAAAATAAAATGACTAGATTTTATGAAATTTTAAATTAGACTTGGATAAAATTTTACATGCGCCTTAGTAACTATATTTACCTAACCTTAATCCTGTATGATATAGCGCTTATACTACGTAGGAATACTCATTTCAGAATAACTTCAACCTAATTTTAATACGGTAAGTGAAACTCTCGAAACTGTCCGATTAAGGAGGCCCGTATCGTAACTTATTAAGTAGCGTCTTATTTGGAAATTCTCAAGTAAATAGACTTGGGTATTTTGTCAAGTGTAATTACAGAAGCAAACGATAATTAATTTACCTTTCCAGTTTGACTAACATAATTTTATTAAGACGAAAATATAAGTTTAAATTCACTGTATAGAATAATTCAAAATGTCTAGATGTTTGGTGATTTACAATTAATCAATCTTTTTCACATTTCTTTTTCAGCTAAAGCTAATAAAGATGGAAAGTTGGAACCATGTAAGCCAATACATAGGCTGGAATGGAAAACGTCAAGAACAGGGTAAGTCGTTAGACATTTGATGAAACTACTATTATTATGGATTTGTATTGTCGAACCTGTCGCAAGTTATTTTTGGTCCTGTCACAGGATATTCAAAAGCGAATATGTAGTTGAATATGTATCTAATATTTCTCGTACAATAAATGCATTGTACGAGTAGCATTATTTGTCTCCGCTCAGTTCCAGTGCAAAAACTTAATCAAGACATAGTATTTTCTTGAAAAAACCTACGGATAGCAAAAGAAAGAAACGAATCGATCTCGCCTGCAGTCATCCATAAGGAGTCCTTTCTCCCCGACAGGATTAATCTATCAATCTGCGGACCTCTCGGTTTTTACCTGCCGAGAAACGTGTACCCGTAAATTGAACGAGCCGAGGTCATCACTCACGACCAGTGTGTTATAATAACGTATAGTACATACAAATAAAACCACGTCTGATTAATGAATCTATCATCAACCATGAGCAAACTTATTGGAAAAGTCCCTCGTAACGATAAATGTGCGAGACGAAAAGAAAAAAGGATAGTCGTTTTTCGGAGATTTAATGTCAGTTATTGCGATTTCAGGGGTTTCATTTATGTGAAAAATTAATCAAAATTTAACTGTTTCGCATTTCAGCGAAAGTTTAGTGATATTCTCCGGAGGTTTGCCAACGGACAAAGCAGGACGGACACACAGCATCACAGTACTAAATGGAAAGAGCACCACAGTTTTGGAAATGGAACACAGTGTCGTCGACTTTGTCACGCTATGCGAAAGTCCACATGCTGCTGGTAAGTATGAGAATCTATTCCAAAAAAGGATTTAATCATTAATTTATAAATGGTGGTAGAAAACGATTTAAAGAGGTCGTATAAAATTAAAACTAGCCTTTGCGCTGTCTACGTCAGAAGGAGGGTAATGTTTTTCGAATGTATGTATTGTAATGTCCATTTCATTGACACGCTCTAAAGCTAAAACGGCTTGACAGATTGTAAATTAATCCGTCCGGACAATCATTACAAAAAAAAACTGCCATAATAACATTTGTAACCGCGTGCGACACCTTATTGTATATTATATTTTAATATATTACATAACTGTAATACTTATTTTTCTCTTTTCTCTTTAAGGTGGCGTGTTTTTTTATAATAATGTATTTATTATATTATTCATAGTTTCTGTATTAATTTGCAGGCTCCCTTTGATCGTGTTTATAACATTTTCTCTTATTTTCTTCTAGACTACCAAGAACCTTACGCCATCGTGGTCCTTCTGCAGAACGACCTGGTGGTCATCGACCTACTGACGCCCGGCTACCCTTGCTTCGAGAACCCCTACCCAATGGACATACACGAATCACCAGTCACCTGCTGTTCGTACTTTGCTGACTGTCCCTCGGACCTGGTAAATTTAATTTGACGTATTTTGTGCCTATACAGTTTTAGTTAGAAACAAGGCACTTTTGCCGTTTGATTCAGAATAGATAATAAATTGAAATAAGCAAAACTTAATATTCCCTATATAATGAAGCGTTGTTATCAAATTTTCAGATTCCAGCATTTTACTCGGTGGGTCGTCAAGGAAATAAGAAGGTGGCAGGTTTCAGTGAGAAGCTGTGGCCAATTAACGGTGGTGAATGGGCACCGGCCTCCTGCTCTTACAGTGAAATTATTCTTACAGGGTAAGTTCATCATCCCATCTCTATAGTGTTACTTAAAATGATAATAAATCTCTGGAAAAAAGATCTAATTGAGGTTTTTTTACTGTTTTTCAGGCACGCGGACGGTAGTGTTAAATTTTGGGACGCAAGTGCAGGGACTCTACAAATTTTGTATAAATTAAAATGTTCAAAAGGTAACTTTCAGTACATTATATCTATTATGTAATTATTAAAACTAGCTTACTAACGACCAAAGGTATCTTTAGTAAATATTTGTCACGCTACATCTTGACTTAAGGAGGCTTAAAAAAGTTAACTATGTGCAAATACACTTTTTCTTTCCTTTTACGTCATAATTCGCAATGGAAAAAGAGACCTTATGTGAAATTTGCATTTTTCTGGAAATAGAATACGTTATCAGGAGTAGTTTGAAGTATTTAAATCAACTTGCCGAAATTTTGACTTCGGCCCCTTGTATTTTCACTGTGCTATAACTCTTTTTTTCTCATTATGTGTGTGTGTTCTTAAAATTTCACTCTCTAGTCTCATCAACTTATTATTCAAATCGATAAAATTCACACTCACACTTCAAAAACTATTTAAAATTGGCAGTATTCGAGCGTCGCGGCGGCGGGAGCGGCTACGAGGAGGAGACGCCGCTGGCCATCCAGCACGTGGCGCTGTGCGCGGAGTCGCGCCGCCTGTGCGTGGCGCTGCCGCACGGACACGTCGTGCTCTTCAAATTCCGCAAGACCGAAGTGCACGCGGAGACACATGTAAGTTATGCTTCATTATGAATTTAGCTTTGTGACTTATTTTACATTTT